>JAQFZC010001846.1:0-26440 GCA_034695205.1 Dicyrtoma fusca | reverse complement strand
AAAGTAAATTTCGGACCCTCCCCCCTCCGTCACTTTGAAACGTTATTTATGGACGGCCCCTTATGCACACTCAAGATACGATGCCATACACAGGGATTCATACTTGACATTTAAAATAGGCTCTTGCACTTTTTTTAGTGCCGACCTCGCAAGTGCACGTTCCAATCCATACCTGTCCCGCTATTAGATATACCTATGCGACAGCTTCGATAAAGTTTTATACGAAAGTGTATTACGTGGAATATTCTGTGACGGCTTTTATAGACATTTATTTTTATGAATGTAGGGAGCATCCACAAATTGCGTCTTCAATTCTAGATACCATTCCCAGTACTGCAAAAGCCACAGCCGTAAAAGTGAAATGATGAAATAAAAAGGTGTAAAGGTAATTTGTGGGCATCCCCTTATTTACTTTCCTTAGTGTGTCAAAGTATTTGTCATGGCTGTCTATTGTGAGGGTGGTGCTCGGCCGAGCTAGTCTTGCGGAAGGACGGCCGGATCAAGTATCCAGTGAATGATTTATGGTAATGCTGTCATTTCTATAGAAATTATTTTGATGGCTTCTCGGAAGCTATTTCTCTGAGAGTTTAAATTATGCTACCAAGCAAATCAATCAATCATAAATCAGACACTGGGACTATTTTAAAAGCTGGCTTTAATAGTTATGTAGGTTAGGATGTAGATTTTAGAGCATGAGTCATACTTTCTATTTTCAATCGTCAGTTTGCTTCTTAATCTTAACGTTTAAAAAGCAGGCGAGCCAGGCGAGAGCTACTCCAGTTTTGCATACATACATGCATCGCTTTTCTTGTAACATCGCTATTACAAGCGGTGTAACTTAAATATGTATAACACATGATTTTGATTATATAAGCGATAGATTAGGATGTTATAGGCACTAACTTACTGTCAAAGAGCTGGAGATTCAAGGAGCTTGTTATGGAGCTCCAAAGTATCAAGTGTCATGGTATCGTCATACAAGCAGAGCAGATTCGGGCAAAAGGTGCCTACCAAATAATTTATTCCACAATTTCAGCTGGCAAAAGCTAGTCGAAAAAAGTCAAAAAAGGGAAAACACGGAAATTACAGCGTTGAGATATTTTGAAGCAAAACATATTTTAAAAAAGCTATTTTCTACAAAGTCATTTTTGAAAGTTGATTATTGAAATTATAGTAGAAATGCCACCAAGATTATCAGTATGCCTTTAGCAAGTTTCTTTCAACTCAGAAACTGTGTCTAAAACTGTTGGAGTGGTTGCTTACCAAATTCATGAATCGAAATAAAAATAATAACGCGTATTATGTTGGAGGAAGGTCAAAGCTAAGTATCTACATAAGTAATTATAATGACAGTATTTTCTTGAGATCTACTAAAACATAATATATATTTCTTGGTAACTCGAAGTTTAGCATAAAAACAAACGGTATCACTGCATTTAATATATTTATAATAATAAGTTATTAAGCCAGGCAGAGGCCCAGAATGACCCCAGTCACGACAGCATAAACTATTAGTGAGATCCGGTCAACTATGGATGCCAGAATAATCCACTCAAAAGAATTTTCAGAAAAGTGATCTCTTTTAGTTTCTGTAGAGCTGACGTGGCGTTTGGATGGGGCACTATTTTGATTTCCAACTCTGTCGTCTAAATCCAAGTCCAAAAATCCCGACCTTCTCTCGTCACTTCTCGTCAATGGAGAATGCATCTCCATGTCCATGCTCTCATGTAAACGATCCTGCGAAGGGGTCTGCGACGCCTGTTCGGACGAATTAAATTGAATTGACCGTTTAGTTATGCATAATTAATTATGCTTTGCAATGTTTTTACTGAATTTTAAATTAGTCCAATTTTGGTAGAATCAAATATTCAAACTAAAAGAAGCAGCTGGATTACTTACTTGTCCGTATGACTGAAAATGTCCCAGGCCTAAAATCCGTAGCACTTGGCCACTGAAGCAGAGTCGCCTGAGGCACTTTGACGGGGGACACTGCCTTCTACTGGTAGACAAATTAAGAACCACAACTGACACAACTAAGGACACTGCAACCAGTAGTAAGTTCAAGGCGTACAAATGCACTGAAAAATATACAAAAAGTACCCACAAGTATGTTTTGATGTAAACAAACAAAGTTAGTTTTAATTAAGAAGCACTGGCTTGTGACTCTGAATTAACCAAAATAATCTAATTACCTAGTAACGGAATGTGATTGCCCAAGTTCGGTAGCCTCGACTCAAAATAAAGTGAGAAACGGCAACTAATAAGGAAGTTAATGGAGCCAAGAGTAATCTTTTGTCCACTCGTGGGCGGAAGTAAGAAAAGGAATGTGTTCACCACTGCAATCACTGAAATAAGAAGAAAAATATTGTAACAACTATTGAAAGTCATATAACTACTCCATAAGTAAATAAATTGTATCACTGACAACAACTTACAGCAAATTGGAAGAATAGTGGCGACGACGTAGGATGGCGAATTCCTTTGAATCGAAAAGGAAAATGTGACGTCAACATGTGGATCCGGGAAAGAGGCGGAAGTCATCACGTTTCTTGTTGCATTCGACTCGATTAAAGTCCACTCTGAATTCGGTATCCAATTTTCAAATTCAATGTTCTTTGTAAGAAAAAGGATGAAAACAAACCTTGGATTCAAAACAAGTGAAAAGCTCCTCGTTTTATAACAAAGGGGAAATGTTGGGTCTTTTTCTGTTTTATTTTTTTATGGATACGCACGCGTCATTTCGCATCGAACATTGAAGCATTATAAATAATTGTGAGCGCATACCCCCCTTTCGTTGAATGAATTACCAGCCAATTGAAAGTCGACAAAGAGCGCATTCTTGGAGCCCGAGGCAAGCTTGACAGCGCACGTGTGAGAATCAAAAGGCCATTTGCGCATGTCCAGTTGACAGAAGGTGGCGAGTCTCATTGGAACCTCCCATTGCACCTCCCCTTCAGGACTCACGACCAGCACTGAACTTGCGTACGTCTCTATTACCCTGGGGCGTACACTGTAGATGTTCATTTTATCCAATTAATAAATTATTATTAAATTTATAGCATGTCATGTCACGTTGGCCAAAACTGTCTTGAAAATTAGAAACACCAGCACAATCACCTGTTTTTAACAACAATGTCTGGCTTCCAGATCTCTTCGTCCCCGTACAGCAAATCACTAACAAAGTTCACAGTTGTATTTGAGGGCCAGGCTAATCGCGTGTCTGTCCATGTCTACGAGTTCAAACTTTGAATTTTTAATGATTTACGCCACAGTATAAATATAATTAATATTGATAATGATTACAAGTTTTAATTTGTTGATAAATTAACGGTTTTAAAATGAAAATACTATTAATAAAATCCGTGCCTACCATTTTTAAATGAACGTTAGCATAAAATGTGGACTCAGTTTCTTCCTGAAATATTCGGAAAAGTATCATGACAAAAATAAATTTGATGGGTATAATATTATAATTATATTTAAATACATAATTTTGCTTTTACTTAATTAAATTACTTACTAAACTAAAATCCATAAGGGTCAAGCTAATGGAGACGAGGGTAGGGTCGGGTAGATGAGCAGTTGCTACTGCAAACGTAGGTGGCACTATTTTGTCATAATTCTTTTTGAGCAATTCCAGTCGAATTTCTTGCAAGATGCCCGGAGTTGGTTGAGTTGGCTCTTCATTTCCTTCAGATGATGAATCCTGAGACCAGGAGGAAGGTAAACAATTGTAGAAACAAAATAAAAGTAACAAAAAACTGAAGAAACCAGTGCCGGAACCTTTCATTTTAATTTTCAGCCAATTTCAAATGTTGCAAAAAATACCATCTATGATTATATTTTATTTTATTTAACGCTCAAATAAAGACTTGCCAGTCTAATTAGTAAATAAAAGTGTTTAGAATGAGTGAGTTAAAAGTAGCTTGTCTTGTGTATGATTTGACAAGTTGTTGGACAGATGCGATGTGCATAGCGTGACGTGTGGGTACAATTAAGTCAGGGTCAGCTAATTTTTTTAATTCATTTTTATTACAGTCAAAACTACATTTAGGTGCTTACATTACATTTAGTTCAAGTATTGAGACAGACGATGAGTCCAAGGCTGTAAGCCTCGCATTATTTGGTCACATAGTAGAATGAATGAATATAAATGACTGACAGATATAGACACTGCCTTGGCCTTTATATGAATAGCATCGCATAGTGTAATAAATTATATTGAATGGGATGACTAGGCATTTAATTGGATGAAAGATGAATCTTTATTTTAGGCTAAACAGACTCCAAGAAATATCCCAGAGACCACAATGTAAACGATGAAGGAAAACCGGTCAATGATGGATGCAAGAAGGACCCACTCAAAATTGACCAGGGGATCCGTGTCAGCCTTAACTAGGCCCAAGCCCAGAAGGTCATCTGACTCATTGCTTGTTGTGTTTCGTCCATTGTTGGGCCAGGTTAGAAGATGACTCAGTCCCAGCATCTGGATCAAATTCCTGTTGCAGAAGACCCGCCGAATGGGATGTGGAGGGGGGAAGGGTCGCCGTGTGGTTGACAGATTTATAACAATCACTGAGATGACAAGCGACAGGCCCACCAGAACTAAGTTCAAGGCATACAGCAGAACTGGAAGGAAGATCCATTCAAATATATCCCCATGTATTACAAAACCAATTTATGTAATTCAATATAATTAACCGATTAGGAACTGGAGAACCATGGAGAGAATGCTTTACCAAAGGGTTTAATTCTATAAATTAACTTTTTCAAAACCGTCAAAACTAGTAATTTAACACTTCCGAAACGGTCAAAACTAGTAAATGACAATTTTTCAACAAGGTCAAAACTAGTAAATAACACTTTTTCAAAAAGGTCAAAACTAGTAAATAACACTTTTTCAAAAGGTCAAAACTAGTAAATAACACTTTTTCAAAAAGGTCAAAACTAGTAAAATAAAACTTTTTTCAAACGATCAAAACTAGTAAATAACACTTTTTCAAAACGGTCAAAACTAGTAAATAACACTTTTAAAAGGTTAAAATCTAGAAATTGCCATTTTCAAAAACATTCAAAACTAAGTATATTGCCGTTGCGAAAAGGTTAATCAAGAATAACTATTTTTGTATAAACGCTTAATTTTTATTATTTTTATTATTATTACCCAGTAGAGGAATATGATCACTGAAGGACGGAAGTCTGGATTCAAAATAAAGTAAAAAGATGCAGATAATGAAGAAGTTGACGGAGGCTAAAGTGATTTTCTGTCCACTTGAAGGCGGCAGCAAAAACACGAGCATATTTACGACTGCAATAACTGCGACAGAGAAAATATTAATCAAAACGAAATACGTGAAAGGTCAAAGTTTAATTATGCTTGAGAGACACTCACTGAAAATGGGAAGAGTGACGCAAACGGCGTAGGAGGGTGAATTCCGTTTGATTGTGAAGGAAAATTCGACGTCTACAAATGGCTCGGGGCAACAGTCATAAATTATTTCATTTCTAGTCGTATTGCTCCCAATTATCTTCCATTCCGAATTTTCTACCCAGTTTTCAAATGTGATGTCCTAGAATTCATGGGAAACATGGTGCAAATATTCAATTAATTTTGGAGCTATAATAAAACTAAGAATTACGAATACACTTGTTTGGAGACGTTATATTGCTAAACGGATATTAGATTTTGTTCACAATAAAAATCTGGTACCTCCAGCTCTGTATTGGATGATTTTAATTCGAGATCAACATCAAATCCATCATGTGACCAGGATCCCATTTTAATGGTGCAAATGTGGGAATCATGCGGCCATCGAACCATGTTGAGTCTACAAATTGAAGCCAGTCTTGCTGGAAAAATCCACGTGACCTTCCCTTCATAATTGGCCACGAGTAGTGTGCTACCATAAGGGGAGGTGTCTGTGGGGTGGGCACTACAATTATAATTTGGAATTGCAAATAATTAAATTATTTACATTACTAACTTAATCATACATTAATTTATCGATTTAAAGAAATACAGTTTACATACTTGTTGTACACAGTGATGTCAGGCTTCCATATTTCGGTGTCCGTAAAGCGAACGTCTGCCGGTGAATTTCCTGGCCATTTCAGTCGCTTATCCGTCCATTCCTAGGAGAACAAAATAAATAGGCAATATAGTTTCATTCACAATTAACAGAAACTTCAAAAATTTGAAAAATCAGTTGGTATTTACTCACAAATTTTAACCAGGCATTCACATTAAATACGGACTCCAGTTCATCCTACAAACAAAAAAGAATCAACTCATGTTTCCCATTCAATTAGCATTGGAAATAGGAATGGGAATGCATAAAAGGGAAATATTTGTAGCGGGAATATTCCCGGAAGTGTAGGAATTATTTTGTTGGTAAAAGGAGGAAATATTTCCATTTCTCAGACAGTTTGTAGGGAAAATTTAATAAAAGATAAACTTGTTGGTGTAACTTACTAAGCTGATGTGATTAACCGCCATTGAGACAAGGACTGCAGTGGGGTAGCCGGGTGTCCGAGTTGGGGACACTTTTGGGTCATATCTGTCCAATAATTCTGTCCGAATTTCACTTGCGCCCTTCCGTCTCATTCCCCCACCAAAGTTGGAAGACGCCTTTTCGTTTAATGACGAGATTTCCGAAAGTTTAGATCGGGATTTCGACTCACTTAAACAAGATGGGAAAAGGCAGCTCCACAAAAATACGCTGCCCATGAGAAGGACACCACAATTATGTAAGATTCTACAGTCTTTTCGGCCCATTTTTAATTTTAAACCGTATCAAGTTTTTAAATCTTTACACTATACTTTCTTCGAAAGTGCTGTCGAACGAAAACACAGACCTCTTTAAGAGGGTGTTTTGTAAAAAAAACTACCGGTCACAGAAAATACGACCGAAAAAACCGATTGCACACGATGCTGATTTCATTGAATGATGTTGATGATAACTACACTCGTAGAATACTAACAATACCCAGAATGTCCGATTGAGTTCGTTGGATTTGGGTGATGACTGGATGCGGGATTAAAAAAACATATCAGTCACAAAATGAAACTAACCCTACGTGAATAATCTAATAGCAGCCTGATCAGTCAAAACCCAGCCAGTGTAAATATACAAAATTCGATCCATCAGAGTCTTTATCTTTTCCCGAGGTATTGTACAAATATTAGTAAATAGTAAGCTTTAGTTGAAATAAAAATTATCTAATCTCACTGCAGATTGTGCATTAGAACTAGAACTCCAAATACTTACTACAGGTAGTTAATTACAGCCATGCAGGTTAGTTTTTGGTATTGTATGTACCAACGTAAGTACAAATTGCTCATATGCTTTTACTAGAAGCAGAATTACGCATATAGCTGGGATCACTATTGACACAATGACTTCATTAAACAATCTCAAGCCGTGTAGATGACTAATTAGTAAGTGTAATTAGCTGTGCAGTGGTATAGGAGTTTTGTCATTGTGACAGATTTTTTTGTACTGCTACAGTCAGTACTGATATTTTGCATTTTACAGAAAAATATAATCTCAAGTACTTTTGGACCCAGCATTTCTTATATGCATTTATTTAAGAAGGAAGATGGATTGCTAACAGCATTATTTTTTGATTGTATATAACTTTTACAAACGTTTATACAAGTACTCAAAGCCTTAGTTATTTTGTATGAGCTACAGTATACATGATTATAACCTGTATTTACTGCTAAATATTTATCTTTATTTACCGACCGTATCTTTAGATATTTTTGTTAGCAAACCTATGTAACTGCCGAATTATTTTTATTTGCACTAATCATTAATCAACTGATGGATCTTCCGCCTGTTTGAAATGGTTGTACCAATAAATAACAAAATCATAGTTTTGTCCCAAAAATAAGATAAAGCCCCCCATAATATTATTCAAGTAGGTCAAATAAAGCCAAAAACTGTTAGATATTTTAAAATAATCCAGTTTGTCATGCCCACTGTTTATTTTAAAACCTCCAAGCAAATAAAATTTTAGATCAGGTCAGGTCAATGTTGTGTAAACAACCCTGTTGCCTAAATAAAATGGAGTGTTGCGTGAATGAGAGTCTCTGCCACTAGCGTCTTGTGAGTATTGCATGAAAGGGTTCGGGAGACATGACAAAGCTGAAGGCACACTCTACGGGAGGGATCTGGTCGGCAAAAGTAATACTAAACTTTTGAAAAAACATGGTCGTGAATAAAAACAATTCATCTCTAGCAAATCCCTCGCCCGGGCATCCGCGTTTCCCGAAACTAAAAGTCAGTACATCCTTCGTTAATTTCTTCTTGCAAAATTTCCCATCAATGAGATCAAGGAACCTTTCAGGATTGAATTTTTCTGGCTCGAGCCAATCTTCGGGATCACGATGAACTCCCCATAAATTGGGGATTATAAGGGTATTTTTTGGGATTCTGTAGCCATGGAAATCGACGTCCGTCAATGTTCGGTGAAACAAAGCTAGTGGAATGACGGATGTGATTCGAAGTAATTCTTGCACAAGAGCCTCAGTATAAGGCATTTGACTTCGATCGGCGAGACTTGGGATTTTGAGCTGGTCAGAAGTTCCAATGATCGTGTCGATTTCTTGCTGTAGTTTCTGCTGGATTTCTGGTTCCCTGGCCATGTAGGACAGAAGCGAGTCCATGATGGAATTGGTGGTGTCAGTTGCTCCTGAAACTACGTCACCGGTTGCGATTGGCTGCTCGTTACCTAGAGTAGACAAAATTGTACAGTATAGTTAGTTATAGGAAGTAGAATAGCACAGAAATTTCCTAAGATTTTTGTCAAAAGTTCGACGGAATTTAGGACTAGGAAACGTTTATTTAACCTATTCGGAACTAGGAAACCAATAAAAAAAATACTTTCTAGACGCGATATGCTACAAACCAACTTTTTCAAAAGGGTCAAAATTGGAAATTAACGTTTTCAAAAAGGGTGAAAACTAGAAAATAACACTCAAAAAGGGTGAAAACTAGAAATTAGCGCTTTCAAAAAGGTCAAAACTATAAATTAACGTTTTCAAAAAGGTCAAAACTAGAAATTACTATTTTCAAAAAGATCTACACAAGAAACTAACATTTTCAAAAAGGGTCAACACTATAAACTAATATTTTCAAAAAGTGTGAAAACTTGAAATAAACGTTTTCGGAAAGGGCAAAAACTAGAAATTACCTGTTTAAAAGGATATTAAAGCTAAAAATATTACCGTTTCGAAAAGGTTAAAAAAGGAAAAGAGGATGAAAAGTAGAATGGCGTTACGTGATGGGTGAAAGCAGGACTTTACGTCCGTCGTCTGAGCAACTTGGTCAAAGTAAGCGTGCGTGAAGTTCTCGGGGTGTCCAGGGACGTAGTTGAGTCTCAGCTTCTCAATTTCTTGGTCCATGTGAGCATAAAAGCTTCGCATTCCTGTCACCATCGGTTTGTAGCCCAAGAAACTGAACAGACTGGCCACCCATGGGAAGAACCACATTAGCTGGGCAGTTACAGCTCCGCTGGCGTGCACAAGTCTGAACAAAGTTAAAGCTTCTTTATTATTATGTTTTACGCGGTCACAAAATGACTACTACCACAACAAAAGCTAGTGAAAAATAATAATTTGTAATTTTTTATAAAAATATGTCTACATAGAATTTTAAGAATTAAGTGCATGGGTTTCAGCAAGTGTTCCAGAGATACATATCTCCACGCATATCCATCATATTTCCTTTAAGGGGCTTTCTTACGTCTGAAAAGCTTGCAGAAAACGTCCAACTGTTGGGTCACTCTCGTCAAATCTGTGCCCAGTAAGGACGCCCCATAGAGAATTTATAAGTGGGAATTTAAAGAATTTGTCAACGTAAATGGGTAATCGTCCGTTTCCAGCCTCGCAATTCATTTCTAGAGATTCCAGGAATTTTGACATCTCTTCTTGAATACGAAATTCTGAGCTGGACTTCCCAATACCAAATTCTTTAAGGGTTTTGGCAACAAATCTACGCTGCTCGAACATTCCTGGTCCATCCCTCCAAATAATTCCTGGAGCCAAGTCGTAAAATTTTATATTATTCTACTCCAAAAATAATATATGTATATTGCATTAACGAACCTTAATACTCTGTACCTTGCAAGGTATTTACTAGTATCACTATTAACCCTTACTTTTCCGAGTCAATGGCAGTAAAGTTACTCAAACTTAAGATAATTATTACCTTTTAACTCGGAGATTTCAGCAAACAACTTAAATAATGGACGCCCCGAAAAAACTTCCATATTCAAAGCTTCCTTTATAAGCTTGGCATCGTTTATCACTACAGCCCTGTTAAACAATTGTTGGTTATATAGTTAGTACGGGCATTTAAATCATATTACAAGGAATTAGTGTTGTTCGTTGGGTTTTTGATTTTACGGGTAGCCAGCTAGTTTGATAGAAAATATTGGCCCATATATTTTTTTCCATTCCATGAATTTCTTGGCTGCGTTATTTCTAATAAAGGGAAGATGACCCACAACTGGTAATCCTCTCGGTCCTTTTCCGCAAAAATAAAATCATTTCAAGTAAATTTAAGGCGTAATTTTTATATTTTTATTGGTTTAGTTTTGAAAAGGCTTTATTTATATACCTGGAGGTAGTTTTCCATGTGATGAATTTCCATTAACCCGAACATATAATACATAGGCAAGACACACACATACAGTGGCAATAATAATTTCAATCATGATTTCCAAATAAATTATAGCCTTCCTTCTATTTGATTTTGAGGGTCAATTCTAGTACCTCGGCTGCACTTTTTACTATGTTCTAACGTACAACACAATCAGAGTTAAAATAAAAGAAAGTTCTAGTAGTGACTAAAGGATTATATTAATACGAAATACGATTCAAAATGTCAATAGGACTTATTGGAATAAACCAAGTTTGCCTTAGAATGTATTGTTCCAGCCTACGTAATGCATCAAATAATAGGTAATAATAAAGGCATTTAAAATATTTACTCCATTTATGTAAAGTCAAAATCTCCTTTCATCCCTGAGCCAGCAATAACAGGATCCAAGGGTGAATACTTACATAATACAGTCATACTTCGCTATACCGGTTCTTCAAGGGGAATGCTCTTTAGACTGTGACCTGCGACTAATTTGGAGTGGACCGCTATACAGCTACAGTTAGGTAAAATGATGAACAACTAAAACGTAGCTCACAAATATTTGCTTGAGGAAATTAAAAACGAATTTTAATTTTGGGAAATCTAGAAAGGAGACATTTTAGACCTCCACAAGAATGGCATGGAATTATCAGACCACCAGAAAGAAATAAGTTGTCCACCAAAGCATTTAACTGTTATTAATAAACTATGTTTTACATCCTTTCAAGTAATAAATGGACGTTCTGCCTAATAATCCGTATTATTGTGCATTCTTGAATAATCGAATCCCATAAAAATCTCATTTTTTATAACCAAATAGCTAGCGTTTCTTTATTCCATAACTTTCTAGATACTTTAAGCAATGAAATGAATAAATAAGCAATGAACCTACAGGGCGTCAGCATACCAGATATATAATAAGGATTTCGATATTGCGTAATAATATTAAGAGAAATACTAGCATAATAGTGACAGGTTTCTTTCCAGAACAGCATTCAACTACATCTGGCCGTTCTAACAAGTAGCAACATCATTCATTGCTTTATTCCAGAACCGTATTACAGAGCAAACATTTTCTTAAAATGGCTCATTCAAACCCCAAACTTGGCTACGACTTTTCTGGAAGGCGAGTTCTTGTTACTGGTGGAGCCAGAGGTAATAAATAATACTAAAAAAAGTAATTACTACTATACATCAATATTAAAATGTGAGACAGCCGACAGCATCCAATTGTTGCTTAATTGTAACGTTGCGCGGACGTTAAATGTTAGGTTGCAAAATTGCAATACAATCCTCAAAAGAGCAGATTTGTTTGGATTTTCTATGCGACTTATTATTTTTACTTAGATTTTTATACCACATGCGTTCGAGGCTCTATAAATATTTCCAAGTTTTGAAATTGATGCTCTGCATGTCTTGAAAAATGCAAATTCACGTTTTGCATGTTTTGAGAAAATAAAGTTTACCCAGATTACGCAAGTTTTGAAAATAATAAAATATATAGCATATTGGTGTTTTAGAGTGTAGATGGAAGTTTTGGATCTTTTAAACAAAAGCATATCGATAGTTTGCAGGTATTCAGGAAGCTCAATAAGCTGTTAAAATGTATTTTTAACTCCGTATAGGAATCGGTGAAGCAATTGCAATGAACTTCCTTGAGCTCAATGCCCAAGTATTTGTGCTTGACAAAGAAGTAGAGCTTCTAAACGCCTTAACTTCTGAACATCCCACAATTAGAACAATCGCAGTGGATCTGCAAAACTGGGAAGAAACCCGGAAAGCAGTTGAGGCTGTCCTTCCAATTCATCATTTGGTGAACAATGCGGGAGTTGTTCCTCCGATGGCAGTCCTGGATATGGATTTAATACACGTGAATCTGTAATATTATGCACCAACATATTAGACTATTCTTATTTTTATTTTTTTTTGATTTAATTGTGCATTACAAATGTTGAGCATGAAACGAAAGCTTTACGATATTTAAGTTTACTGGACGTCAACTTTAAATCTGCGTTGAATGTCTCCCAAGTTGTGGCACAAGGAATGATTCAAAATGAAATTAAGGACGGCACGATTGTTAGCATCAGCTCCTACGTACGTTTTATTGATTGAAGTTATACTAGCGAAACACATACAATATTTCAAATTTTTGGGCGGCACAAAAAGCAATAATTATTTAATTAGTCAATAATGTCTCTGTCACCTTTGCAGATAGATGAGTTTGTGCCTCCAAATGCACACTTTGGCGCGTACAGCGCCTCCAAAGCAGCTTTGACGATGCTCACTAAAACAATGGCCGTTGAATTGGCTCCCCACGGCATTCGCGTCAACTGCGTTCGTCCAAGCTTCGTCAACACGGGACTCGCTCGTCAACTGACTCCGGAACAGCGGCAGCAGGTCTGTGGGGCTGTTCTTGACCGCATGCTCTTTCACGAGCCCATAGAACCGGAAGAAGTTGCAAATTCAGTGGTATTTCTCTCCAGTCCGCTCTCCAGCTCTATTACGGGCTCCAAAATAACTATTGACCAAGGCTATACCGCCCAATGATTAATTCATTCATTTTATCATCATCTTTGCAATTAGTTTTGTAGGCAGATAGTAATCAAAAATAGAAACTCTTCTTTTAGGAAACAGTATCCGTTTTTTCCTCAGTTCACACCTGTGATGATGCAAAATGCAAACATTCATTTTCTGTTGATGTTGAATATTATAGCAATGAAATAAAGGTAGTGCTGAAAGAAGGCACGTGAAATAATTGTAAACATACTTGGGCTGCATTTGCATAAGAGAACAAACATCATCGAAGGAAAGGGCTTGGTTATAAATGGTGATTAAAAATTGGGCAAATTCGTACCCTACTTCGCATAATAGTGAATTCAAAAGAAACAGGTTTCCTTTTTTTCCGGTTTATTGGACTACGTCGTAAAAACTAAACTAATATTACATTAAATATTATGACAAACATGATTTTATTCATGCGTGTAGCCCTGCGTGGGAAAAACCAGAAGAATCAACTTTTGAGTATAATTAAAGTTTTTATGAAAGTCTTCTATTTTTACGGTTAAAAGTAAATATTTGAACTGCAAATACTTAAAATGGGAGCGGGATTATTACAGGTGAAAAATGGTAATGTCGATACAATAATTGTTAGGTAATGTTAATATAGTTTTATTGTCAAATTCACAAAGTAAGAACACTTATTTCTAGGAATAGACCTACATACATTACTAACATACTATTCTAATGTACACATTTATTAAAGTAAAATTAAATGTAAATGTTGTTTCGATTATTTAAAATCGATTTTCCAAGTTCACATTAAAGGTTTTTCATTTAAATAATTTAACAAACCCACACCTACTGTGAAATAATAGGCTAGTATCGGTTGTCAACACGAAGTTTTAAAAATCTAGTGGTCAGGGGTCATAGTTTTGCAAAAAAATGGCATATTGCTCCTGTTGTTCTTTGGAACTAAAACCTTGGACTTATCGTTCTGTGGCACAAAAGGTCTTTAATACGGTTTAAAAAATTTCCGTAAATCTACAAATATGCATAACAATAAATAATAAGCATTGCAATTGTTTTTAAGAGGCAGAGGATTGTTTTTTGGACATTGACATGAATTGACATGACCTGACCTGGTCAAAAATATTTTTTGCTTAAAAGCTTTAGTATGCATAAGGAGCATGAAAAACTACATTATTTTTAACTATTTAATAGTTTTTGACCTTATTTGGCCTGTAAATACTACCAGGGGTGCACTTAACTTTCTTCTTTGGCGTAAAGCTACAGTTTTGTGATTTTGTTTTTGAAATTTTGCAGTCATTTTTTAAAAATGTACTTACCACCACTGTTTTCGTCATACCAAATTGTAAATTGTCTTTTATAGACCAATTATCTTACCGTGCCCCAAAATGCACTGTTCCTTCTTTGTAAACCAACTATTCATATGACATCATAGTCATGAGTATGCGTCATAATTAGAGCAACCAAAAGAATAACATTCTTTGCTTCATTAGGTACTTTTAAAGTAATCCTGAAACCAAAGTTTCTGAATAAGGCAATAGTTGATATTAAGTGGAATGGTTGCAAAAATGGAAAAACATGGTGTTGTTAATGTGATAGAAAAAAATGCTAGTAAGTATGTAACTATACTAAACATAATTACATTTGCAGATATCAAAAATGCCAAAAATACCTGATTTTTTATTCTTAACTTATTCTTTAGGTACTTTTCAAGTAGTATATTTGAATCCGCTTTGCATTTTGAATTAAGGAATAATTAAATCCAATAGTTCCACGAAATTATTCCTTTTATTCCTCACTATTTTTGTCTAGAATATCGAAAGGCTTCTTTCCTTCTTCGTTCTTTACAGCGGAATTATTGCCTTTGCATCTCCATCTACAATTTCTACAACGAAAGTCTGTCAAGTTCGCTCGAAATTCAAAATCATTCTTCAAATGAAGATTGCAAAAATTGCAAATTAGTGAATGCGGCGGAGACGGAGACGGAAGTTTTTGGGTTAAACCAGGAATCAGTTGAAATAAGTTTAATCAAATAAAAATCATCAAAATATCAATTGTCATTATTAAATTCCATTTGATTAGGTAAGTAGCTACTTCGCTACTTGTATTCTTGTTTGCCATTTATTCTCACTTTCTATTAGCAATTAAAAATAAGTTCATTGTTTCTTATTCTTACCCACCCATAACTTTCATGTTGTAGAATTTCAACGCTAAAATGACGAACAACACACACACGCCGGAATGGCCGGAAAGTCCGAGTTTTTGTGCAAATTGCTCTGCCGAATTAAACCAAGTCGACACCGAAAATGATAATTCGGAAAACCAGAATAAATACCTTTCTAAAAGATATTTCGCACTGGATGTTAAAAGCAGAATAATGTCTTCAAAACCGTTGTATCCACGGGATATAAATGCGAATTCGGCATCTCCAATCGAAGAAATTTCAATCCGACAAGCTCTCTCAGTTATTTTTAATTTAAAAATTGAATCTGAGAAATCAGAATTACCCATTTGTTTTGTGTGTCATTTAATTTTAAATGACCTGTATAGGGCGTACGTTGAATTTAGTCAGCTTAGAAAAAATAATTCATTTTTGGGGAAGGAGCTTTTGAAATCCACGAGTAATTCTAGAAATTATCAAGAAACGTCACCCACATCGACACTGTCGAGATTTAAGACTGTCATAAAACCAGTATCAGCAACAGTGACTTCAACGGTTCCGGTTCCAGCACCACCGAATTTCTTAGTAAACAGTGTTAATTATATTTTACTACATAACTGCAAAGCAAAACAAAATCTACAAAACTCAATTATTTATAACTGAATGCACTTGATCTTATAATTTGTATTTGTGTTTCAGGACGGAACTGAACTTCTTCATGAAAGCTCGTTCGATACTGATTCACGGTCCAACCAGTTAGAAACTAGTGACTTTGGTATTAGAAGTGGAGCTGACGTTGAAGCTAGTGGAATTGAAACCGATCAGCCTTTCCAGGTTAAATTTGAAGTTTTCGATGACGACAATGAACCAGTAGTTGACCAAGACGAAGACTACCAACATTCCGAATCCATGGATGTGGGATTGTCCACAAATTACAAGTCTGAAGCTCAGTTTGACGATGACGGACAAGAGACCAGTGGCGATGCTTTCGAAATGGGAACTGAAAGTTCGGACTTATTTCTTCCTACAAATTTAAATCCGCTATATTCGCGTTCGCAGCATTCAAGAGTACAACAAGATCCTGGCTCTTCATCAAGTTCATTTTCGATAGTTTCTCCATACGTTGACGAATCTCTGGCGGATGAAGATGATATGGATCCGTTGAGTGTTTCAAACTCGAGTTAGTCACGATTTATTTCGTATGCTTAATTTCGTAGTGTATTATTTATTTGACTCATTACTTTAAACTTCTTTTCTTATTTTAATACATGCATAGGTTCAATGAGTTTAAGAGCTCGTAAACGAATGAATTTTCAAATGCCCGGAATGTCGACTGACTCTGAAAGGATACTTCCTACTCAGGGGCCGCCAGGACAAGGTCGCCCAATGACCAGAACAGCTTCGCACGCAGTCAAAGGAGCCCCAGCTGATTTACGTAGGTTCCGCTTAATATTTTATTGCTTAATTTTCATTTAAGTTTAAAACATTTAGGCGTACTTTCTGTTAAATCTTTACTAGCTAGTATTATAGTATTATTTGGTTCCATATTTCAAGACGTATCCCACATTCCCCAATAATACTTATTTAGGTAGAGGAACATATAGTTTTGAGAAGATCCGTAATACAAGCAGTACAGGGAGACCAACACGCTCAAATAGATGCGCTTACTGTCAGCAGAGTTTTGACTCGAAATCCAAGCTCTACACCCATCGTGACACCGCTCATGCTAATCTTCAAATCGGCTGTCGAAAGAGTAGAAAGATGCTTTGGTCCGGCTCATTATTTCAGACTCACTTGAGAGAAGTTCACAATCAACATTTGGAATGTTATCAGTGTAGTGACTGTTTTTTAAAGTGCAAATCAGCTTCGGAGTTAAATTGTCATTGGTTCTTATGTCATCCGTACGCTGCTCGTTGTCCTTTTCCATGATCAGACAGATTTACTACAAACTACAATACCAATTTTGAAAGGCGTCCACACAATCAACAAACAATGAGTTTTAAGTATATCTTCAGAAATATATAGGTACCTATATTAACAATATGGAAAAACAATAAAAGTATCAAAATTTAATTATTGAGGCAGCCGCCATCGCGCATCGCCATCAAATCTAATTTTAAGTCAATCTACCTAGTTAAAAATGTTTTACCTAGAATCTCAAAATAATAGCCAGCCGAGCAAGTAAAATCATGTAGATTGATTTATACTAGGATACCTACATACTTTTTTAATAGGTTCAATGGTTCAAAGATAGTAAGTGTATCGTAATTTATTAAGGGTCCAGTTTCTGCGCTGTGTAAAGTTCTGTATAGAAAAAGTAGTCAGAAATAATAAAATCAAATAAAAAGTAATGACTATAGACTATGGACTGTTGTACGTAGTGAGTGTAGGCAAAATTGTCTATCCCTGGAAATAATACCGTTTAGTGGATATGATGTTAAATATTTTACGCTTTGACTTAAACATTACAATTATAGCTGAGCTTCGAATGTTTATCGTTTCAAACTAAAATTGGCGTACATTTGTAAACGAAGTGATAGTGAGAGCTACAATATTGCTTTTGTATTCTCTCTCCAGGTTCAGCTAGTGGAACAGAGCAGACAAACGTACAGATAAGAAAATTCCCCCAAATTCACCAGAAAACATCCATTGCTACTCGCACGGGCCTATTAGGCAAAATCAAAAATAGTCGTCCTTCTCGTTCGCACTCTCGCAACAGAGTAGTTCTAGAATATGAGGATAACCAGTTCGGTTGTGACAATTGTAAAAGTCGGTTTAGAACGAAGGAAAGACTAGTCACTCATAAATATAGATGTGATTTTAAGAATCGTGTTTAGTCACGATGTGTAGTATTATTTAATTATTTTTAATATTTTTCCACTGAATACATGACATATGATACAATGCTTGCTGCCACAGTTAATTGTAAAATTCCTCAGTATAGAAAAAAAATGTACGTACAACCTGCTTACTATATTCCTGTCCCTACGTATGTATACAATTGAGTTTGTTCTTCTTCTACTGCTGTCCTACTGTTTAATTTGTACTAATCCAAGGTTTAAACCTTATAGACAGTACTTAACTGATAATAATATTGTTAATTAGTAGTTACAAGTACATAAGTGATATCCATTTTAAAAGCACGATCCGACAAACAATATAGAAAGACAGTAAAAGAAAAAAAAATCAAAATTCCAATGATTCAACTTTTAAAGGGATGGAAAGCCAAGTGGAGGAGAAGAACGAAGGAAAAAAGAAGAAACCGCCCTACATAGCGGATGATGCTCAGCCCATTGGAGAGCCTCTGGAGTACACAATAAGTGGGCGGGGTCAAAAGATGGCCATTTGGCAAGGTCACACATTTCACTTTGAAAGGCAGACCCAAGACACACCACCCCGGAAGATATGGCGCTGCAGTAAAAGATTAAAAAATGCCAAGTGTTTGAAGAGAATTCACTCCCGCGACAGCCGTGTCATTAAGGAGTTGCACGAACACAATCACTCTGCCAGCACCGAGGAAATCCATCGGCGGGATTTTATTTCAAGTTTTAAAAAGACCGCCGCTGAGGCCGCTACTCAGCCTCCGTCAGTTTTAGTGGCGGAGAAATTAAGTGGTGTCCCGGAAAATGTCCGCTCTGCCCTCCCCACCGTTGCCGCAATGAAGAGAACTGTCCAGTACGTGCGTGCGAAGGAGAGGGGCAGCTTGCCTTTGTCACATTCAGTGGACATGTCGGAATAATAAGCGTTGAAGCGTCAAGTGTAACATTCGTCTGTACAAAGGGGCGTCAACAAAAAAGTGTTTAATTATTTTAAACAGTTTATCCCAGTTTTTGCAGTAATTAGCAACAAGCTTTCGACAAGATACAAGTTCATTTCATTGAACTCCCTGGTGCGATGCCCAAAGTTAAATTGAGTGAATTACCTGTTAGTTTAAAAATGTAAATGGTCATCTTTGGCTTAAATAATTTGTAGTTGGTAATTAATAGATGATAATAATTGTTACAAAAGTACTATTTGAAAACTATGAAATGATTTTGTAGGTAGTTGTATGACTTTAAATTGTACATAATAATTTTCTACAGGTTGCTATCACTGTCCACCCTCTCGAAATATGTCCTTCTCAGATTCAAAATCACACAGTGAACACCTTTTAAAATGTCATGAGCATGGTGAGGTGGATGGGGAGGGGGATGATGGGGGGAGAAAATACAATGTACTCAGTGCACTCAATTGCCTTGTCAACAGTTTGAAGAAGTAATAATGCCAGAAGATCTACAATGTATTAGTGAGACTGTTAAATGACCTTGTTTAGCACAACTTTAAATCCAAAGCGATATACCTACGTATCTATATTTACATATATACTGTTAATGTTACACTGAAGTTACAATTAATAATTGTTCCGTTGTTAATAATTTCAGTATTGTTTTCTTGAACAAGAACGTATTATTTTATTGTAAGCTACACTTAACTTTTTTCTATCTATTAATAACTTATGCACACTAATCCACAAAAATATAATAAAATATGTGATCTCGAATGTGGGTACCCAGTATACCCGAGTGTAATATATATACCTATATAAGTATTATATATTATATGCACATGTGCTTGTATACATATAGCAAATTGAATATGAGTAATAAAAAAAGTTATACATAAATATATATATACCTATATATAAATGACAAATATTAAACGTATTAGAACGAATGCATTAAATCGGTATAATTATATTCAGGTTTTATACAGTTTATTCTATTTAATGCATAAAATATTTCTTCTAAACGCTACTGGACATGATACCGAACTTAAAGCCCGAAAGGCACACTTTGCAGGGACTGATAGGAAATATGAACCACGAGATATTTAAAAAAAATAGATTTGCATGTTTCGACATTACCTCGCCATCGTAACCATTTAATTTAAAGCTTGTTTCTTTGTGCCATGCCGTGGGAAGCCACCTTATTAGCTGTAAGAAAGATTGCGCAAAAAGATTTGACATTTAACCGCTTTTTTTTACAGTGAATTATATTAAGAGCCACAAATGTGACATCAAACCTGGTCTTTGTCCCAGTCAGTGTCTGTAGTTTATTATTCCAAAAATAGCCTACCTGCTAGCATTAAAACCTGTACAGGTAAATACACTCATCGCTCGTATGACAGGACTGACGTAGAAGTAGATAAGAATAAAATATTTAGACCGATGCACCAAGTATCTATATGTACAAAGTAGAAATTGTTTACTCCGTTAATTAAGCTATGAGTGAATAGGTTGGGGCACAAAATGCATAAATTAGTAAAAAAATTTAAATTATTTGTGATAACATTCAAGAAGGACTTCAAACTCCGTGAGGACGTCCCACAAATTACATTGACAACGAGGTGTGGGGAGAGGACTGCTGAACTTTCGAGAAGTGGAAAATTATGTAATTGTTAAATATTACCACTAAAGGTCAAAATGGTTCAAACTTTGTGGCTGGGGCTTCCCAAGTTTTAAAGACGCATTATTACTTCATTTATGTAGGCTCCCTTAACTCACCTACAACTGGGTCAGCTCAGTTAAGTTTCAGCTCCAACGGTCTAGCAAAGCTGTCAGTAAAAATAGACACAGAGTCAGAGTCAGAAAAAGTATTATATTATTAAATGTAACTCCTCACAAAAACCACTCTGAGCTAAGACAAGACACTGAGCTGTTGACTGGCTGCCATTTTGAAATATTTTTTAACGCCACATTTTGTGAAGTAGTACCTGACTTTTTGAGATTTTAATTCGCCTATTACTAATTAAATCACGAGTATTTTCTGCAGCAGCACCTGTAATAAGTTTTATTGTATTTAACATTTGTAAAAGAATTGGGTTATAAGCTATTTTTTGTCCAGGCCAAAGGTCAAAGGTTAAGATGACCTTAATTTTGTCACCGGAGGCCCTAAATCCCGGTGATTTGGCTTGTCAGAATCTCACTTCCTGCGCTCAGTGCGTTGTGTCACTCTGTGTATTTCTTTTCCTTCAAAATGGGTGAGTTATTTCGTACACAATTATTACTTTGCTACTTGAATGAACTAATAGTAGCTTAGGAATTAATAATTAGGCGTGGTCGATTATTTGAAAGCTTTGCGGAATTAAAATGGTGTATTTAATTCGATGAATATTTTTCATCTCTCTCATCATCATTTAATTCATTGCACACACAGGAAGACGAGTTGTATTGGTAAACGGCAAGGAGAGAATCTGAAGACGCAGGAAGTTGCTGGAGTTGAATTTGTTCATATTTTGGAAGATTGTAAGAAAGAAGGGAACAAATTGAAATTGAATTCAACCTCAAAGATGAAAACAACCGAGGCACCTTACGTCGAATTTGACGCATCGATGGCCCCCACAGCTTTGACAGGAGGGCGAACCGATGTGGGAATCGCCATGGAAGTGGAAAATATTATGCTGGTAAGTCACCCTTTGCATCAACCATGTTTTCATTAGATGTGTAGTAACTAAGGAACATGACTAACATAACTAACTTAATTAATAACATTAGTTAATTAATGACAGACAGTATTTTTTTGATTTTGAAACAAGTTTATTGTCACATAATATTTTTCAGGATGGATTCAATTCAATATTTTCCGTGGAGGCTGCACTTTATATGGTAAATACTTTCATTTGTTTAATTAGAGCTGAATGAGCGACTTACATAAAATAATAAGCGATGGAAGGTCTGTATTTAATTTGTGATTGACCTGCCTTAGGTATGGGAGGATTATCGATTGGCAATTCCTAAGGGTGCAAGGGACGACTTGATTTTCCACTTTTCAAAAGAGCAAATCTGGTGGCCCGACTTAATTGTCAAGAACAGCAAAAAAGAGTAAGATAGTAAATACTTTAGGCTTACTTTAGTCAGTATTTGTATCTTTTTAGTAAACTAATCACCAATTATAGTAACTATGGTTACAATCTTCGTAATAACTGCAAACGGAAATATTGTAATAATTGCAGTGGAAGCGGCAGACCAGTTCATCCGGACGAGGACTTACATTTGCTTTCTAATAAATACGGCAATGTGACGTGGGATTGGAGTTCACATCCAGCCAAATTGGACTCTGCCTGCGACCTGTCCATGTGGCGCTGGCCTTTTGATACCCAAAAGTGCAACACTACCATCAGTTTGGGTCAAAGGTCACGCAAAAACAACGTCACGGACTTGAAATTACTGTCTAAATCTAATATATGGGTAATTCTGATATAAAGTCAATCACTAGCTATATGTAATTATGTAGTTTTTAGCTTTCTTCTTTTATTTAATAAGTACGTAAGTCTATACTTGGATACTAAATTAATTAACTCATACAGTGTTTTGATAATTCCTTAATTTAGGGAAACGCCATTTCTTTGAATGAAACTGCATTGCAAAATTCGAACTGGGCAGTGGTGGACTTTAGTGCTGCAAGAGCCGAGTACCATGATAAGTGCTGCCCGGAGCCCTTTGGAGATCTTGTGTTTTCTTTCACAATTAAGCGACACCTGCCCATACTTTTTATCCTGATTACTGTGTGTAAGTGGAAATAATGATATCTTCCCGACAGTCTGTCATTATCCTTATAAGTTTTATAAAAATTTATTAAATCTAATTTTTTTATTTAAATGTGATTGCAGTTATAATCCTTGTGAACATTGTGGTTCTTTGGCGACCAATTGCTGCGAATGCGGGGCGAAAGCATTATCACTCGTTTACAAAGTGGGCGCGGTACCCCTCACGAAGTGCACTATTTGGGTTGTGTGTCTTCTACTTTGTCGGGCTTTTCATTTTACTGTGTGTAATTTGGACCTACACTGCTCCTTTCTCTATTTCCGGTAATTTAACTCTTCCCATCAGCCTCATTTTTAATTGGTAATAAAATTATTATTTCTTATTTTGCAGTGTCTAGGTTATCGAAAGTAATTGCTGGATTTTGTTTCTTTAAATTTCTTCCAGCTGCTCTGTACATATGGAACTTAGTCCCTGCTCTAATTTGTATCTGCCTGGCAATAGCGGCGGTTTATTTCATAGATAAAGAGCCATCACCATGCTTAATGAACTGGTTCAAAAGGAGCCCCAAATTACGCGAATGTCTGGGCCTCAGAGACCTCCCAGTTCCAGTATGCACACTTACTTTTTAGCATCTATGCTGAATTAATTTGTTTTTTTTTCTTCTTTGAATGTATAAGTCGATCATGAAGGATTTTTCTCTGATTGTAAATTGTTTGATGGCGTATAATTAGGAAAGCCCGACAGATATTCGCTTAGGAGCAACAGGCGAACGTCCCGGACCATCATCTATGGACGTGCCACCATACCAAAGATTAGCACCGAAGACATTCCCTCCAAGAAGTTATGGGACACCAGCAACAGCGGAATCAGAGGCATCTACGAGTCAAGGTCATCCGGCTCAACGAACTCCTAGTCCATCCAGTGAGTCCAGTCTCTTACCCGCCAACCCCGCCAACCCCGCCAACCCCGCCAACCCCGCCCCCCTCGAGCCATCGACGTCCCCAGATACTTCTATAGAACGGAAGCGGGCCTTGAAGGAAATGGAGTGGGACTTCTTTTCATTAGTTTTTCAACGGGCTTTTATACCCATTTATCTTATTGGGTGTTTAATCATTATTCTACCTTATTTTATATAAAAAAAATGACTTAAAATCAAGAGGACACAGTAGTAGTCCTTTACGTTGCTTTTTTCAAAAAACAAAAATTGCTTCCATAAAATCGCATCATTAATTAATCACATGTACCTATTTCTTTGAAATCAAAACTTTACTGTCAAAATATTGCGTGTTTTTAACTATCGGTAATCCAACTACGTGTAAATGTGTGTACATTATTTTTGAGCATTGAATAATTTTTATAAAACGAAACTACTTTTACAAGCTACGAACGAAACTGATTAATGATACGATATTGATTGACAGGCAGTTATACTGGCTAATTAACATTGTATTGGGATAAAAATGTAAATACAAGATGCTTATTTGCAATCAAGTATTATTTTTTCTTTATTTTGTATAATTTAATTTCTATAAGTAACTTGCTTGGTTGTGTACGCTCATTATTGACTATCTAATTTCTGCGCTAATTAAAAATTATATTTTGATTCGAATTCAAAATACTCACGTCCGTTTACTTCTGTACAACTCATTTACTCATTTATTCAAGCAACATTCATTTCATCGAAACAAGCACTGAGTCTAGGTATGGAAATGACCATATTGGTGGTGGTTTAGGTTAATGACAATCTCATCGTTTTCTTGTAAATGATGAAATTTTTCAAAGTCGTTTTGTAACTGTAAAAGTCTACAAAAATTTACTATAATAATTGCATTGTGTTTACTTATTGGAATGTTACATCGCAACAGTGACAGTCAGTCCTTTGATATTTTCAGTCCCTTATTTGTTTTAATTTGGTATGCAAAGGTTGGGTAAGTGACGGCTAGAATTAAACGTTTCCCTCAAATATTGAGGCTCAATATTGAAAATCGAATGGAATGATAGTGATGAAGAAACATTTTTTCAAAACTGCAATGCTTTTACTACGTAGTACGTATGTATGTATGTCCATGGAATGGCATTGTTGGCATTACACCCTCTCACTCATGTTTTGTACTGTTACTCTGCATACATATATTTGGTGGGCATTTCTTTTCCACAATAAAAGGCTGTTTTTGTATTTTTTCCCTTTTATCCTTTCAAACCCAAGTCTATTCAGATATGTTCTATTTCCCTACATTTTTGCCTTTTGCGTCATCCACTTTGAAATACACAAATTGCAAGAGTTCCATCATGTGTCACTCAAAGTCATGACCAAGAGTGAAGTGTTAAGGAAAGGAAGTTTAGACTTTTAGACTTTTTGGCAGCCAAAAGTAAAAACCTTTGGCTTTGGTTTCGGTTTCCATGGTTTGCATTCCGTTTATGACTCTTGTGTACCCGGATGTCCTACTTTGTAGCAGATTATGTGCTTTCTCGGGCTTTTATGCCATGTGCCTGAGTTCTCTGTGCCTGCGGTTTAACTTGTGGCGAGTCTCCTTGTTTTGTGTATCTTGTTCAAAGCCACAATAATTTCAAAAGTTATCAAATTCATCCAGCAATAAACAAGTGAAAGCAGTGGAGAGAAAGTGAAATGAACAAATCCCAGAATGATGATGCGAATGTAATCTTGAATCATACCGGAAGCTCTTCATTCTCATGTTTATTTTCATATAAATTGTGAAATGCGCTGCTTATCAATTAGTTTTAAATATCTGGGCATACAACAGCAACCACTTACCACACCTTTTGAAAGAATCTCATTAATCCGGAGTATGTTGTGATATTTTTAAGTAAAAAAACAACTGTCATTGCTCATTGCACCGTGTAGTACATAGTGCAAACCTGCATACACATCTACATACTGGGATTGAATATTGGATCTGAGGGGCAGAGGACTTGGCAAGATTTACTAATTTAAATAATATTTGTCACTTAATTTATTGGAAAACAAAAGAAATTCAAATGGATGTATTTGAACTGAACCCACTTGCGACACCATAGATAAGTTGGCTGGAAACTTTTAAATGAGAGCAGCTGTGGGATAAAGACAAAATTCCAAACCGTTGCATAAATTACTAATGGAAACGTACATTCGATTGTCGATAAAGCAGCTGCTAAGCAATTACCTCACAAATTACGATAAGTGGTAAGGAGTAATTATGAAACGAGTTCATACCGCACGCATGGCTGCACCTGATAGGCATTCCGTACCGTATGCGTATACGCTATAGGAATAGCCATGGCTATACCGTATGCCTATAGGTATACTTATAGCTGTGGCTGTCCCCCCTACCTAATTAGTATGCATAATTGATATTTGAAAATAACAAGGCTGGCTGTGAAGGTGTTGGGCAGTCTCTGTCTGCATTAGTTTGTAGGTAAGTATGTAGTATTGTTGCTCTGGGGCTGGCTCTGGTTCGGAATTGGTAGTTTCCACGGGCATTGGCAGGCTTTGACCGTTTGAAACCGCAGAGTGGCTCATACGCTGGGCATGGCTATAGTGTGCTTCCGGGAGGAACGTTGTTCGGTTTGGTTTCTATGTATGTG
>JAQFZC010001845.1:0-26452 GCA_034695205.1 Dicyrtoma fusca | reverse complement strand
TTTGGGTAAAGAGAATGGAGGCTGTAGCCGAACTTGTTTGTCACTTCCACTTCACTCAGATCTTGTATCATAGGGTCAATGCATACGTTGAAGAGGAACGGTGACATTGGTCCGCCCTGCATCACTCCGCGATGGAACTCTATTTTTCCTGTTGTGCCCTGTTTACTGACAATACGAGTGTAATTTCCTGAAGCTAAATTGCAGCAAAGTCGTTTTAAGGCTGTGGGGGCTGGTTTGGCCCCAATTTGGGTAAACATATGTTGATGTCCAACGTTATCAAAGGCTTGGGTAATGTCTCCGAATATTACGGTGCAGTCATCTTTTTCGAGTTTAGCTTTTTTTAAACACTGGTTTATTAAAGTAGTGTTTATTAGCGTGCCTGCCTGCCTTGTGAACCCTCTCTGATTCTCACTTACATAGATGTGGTTTCGTAGTTCCTTATCTAGTACTTTCTCTACGACACGGCGAAGCACTGAGCTAATTGTTATCGGTCTCCAGTTGGCCGCTGACTTAACATCCCCAGATTTATATATCAGTATCGTTTTTCCCTCGCGCATGAATGGAGGAACAAAATTAGATTTCAACATATATGTAATGATGTGGGCCATTATTGTTTTGGATTTATTAAGTGTACTTTTTACCCATCGTACTAATATTCCATCTGGTCCGGGGGAAGAGTCTATGTTGATTTTCTTAATTTCGTCTCGGACTTGTGCTGAGGAAATAATTGTATCGTATGATGAATCAATTTCGTTCTGCTGTTGCTCTGAATGCGATTTTATCACGGGGCCGACGGCATTATTAGGGGTGCTCCAGCGCTCGGTAAAGTTATTTTCAAGTTCCTGCAAGGGAATGCTGCAACATTTATCGTTAGAATCCTAAATCATTCGTACGGCCTTCCGTCGCTAGTTATAGAAGAGATATTGGATCTTGTTTTCGACATGCTTATCTTTTCTTCCTTAGCGATGCCGTTTAGACTCCCTTTGGGGGTTTGAACTTGAACTGTAGCCGCTGTCCACATTGTTTAAAGCACATTTATTTTTTCGCATTTGAAAGTATTTCTTTCCTGGATTTTTTGGACCTGGGAGTACTTCCTCGCACTTCTGTAGGACGGATACGTACCTTGAGCATAGAGCATTGCATAGTTCATCGTTCTTAATATCCATGCCATTCAATTCTTCGAACTCACGGGAAATGCCTTCCAGTTCATCGTTTAACGTCACAACTTCTGGGTCGGTAGCTTCTTTTGTCAAGTTGTTAGTAAATGGAGAAGGGTTAAACGAGTCGACAATGCTCTGTCTGTGGGTTTCTGGATGGGCACTTGTGATATGCCTTTTTAGGCCCTTTGGCTTGTAAAGACGATCCCAATGAGGACAAGATACTGTTATTGACGTTGATGAGGATGAGCCGAAAGAATGTTGAGAATTTTGGGACATTGTTGTTACACTTTTGAAGATTTAGATTTTGCAAGTTCAATTTTTCCCTCTGACAAAACGGATGATGCTTGCGTCGGCTTGGCTGTCTTGAAGTCTTCGCAAGGTGACGGCGACACGTATGTACGTGCTATGCGAGTAGACGGCTGAGCACATCGTTTATTTTGTGTAGAAATTTGGACTTATTCACCTTTCGATTATCACAAAGTGTTATTTCAGATTAAAGTTCAAACTGGTTTTTGATGGATTACTATGATCCGTAATTTCTAGGCTACCTAACAATACTTTACTTACTACAATTAGTAAATAACACTTTTTCAAACAGTCAAAACTAATAAATAACACTTTCAAAAAGGCCAAAACTAGTACACAACACTTTTTTAAAAAAGTTATATCTAGTAAACAACAGTTTGTTCAAAAAGCAAAACCAGTAAATAACACCTTTGACCGTTTCAAAATGGTCCAAAATAGTACCACTTTTAAAAGGTCAAAAAACTTAAAATTATGGTTTTCATTTTGTCAAAACTAGAAATTCCCTTTTTTCAGCTACATTCAAAACTAAGAATATTACCGCTTCGAAAAGATTTAAAAAAATATTTTTGTTAAACTGCCTAATTTTGGTTATTAGCCAAAAAAGGTTAAAATTCTTAATTAGCTACTTACCCCATTGGAGCATCTGAAGTGAAAATTATTGATGTTGCTGTTCTTTCTTCGGTTGCTGTTGTTTTTTGTGATGGTTTTAGGGTCGTTTTGGGGGTTTCTGTAGCTGTTGTTGTTAGAGCATCTTTTTGTGGAATAAGCCGCCGGCCATTGTTGCCTGCGGGACCTTTTAAAATCGGCACTGGCTTCTTGACCGTCGTGCCTGTGGCAGGAAATACAGTGATATCCCTTTCAAAATTAAAACCACCATCACCGTCTATATGTTTAGGGGAAGATTGGATAGAAGGGCGGGTTGTTTATGTGACCAAAATTTACCATTTAAATCATCATCAGGGTCAGGGTCAGGGTCATTCAGATTTGAGACGGCTCCTCGACCCTTTTTTGAACTTAAATTCCCTTTAGATGTGTTCTCCAAAATCCAGTCTAATAGCATATGCTTCACTTTGTTCCTTTTGGCGCCTTTTTCAAATTTGACTTTTTAACATTGCCGCCACAAACGCTGCTTCTACTTGGCCTGGCCACAGAGGTCAGGGAGCGGATTTTAGATAATTGGCTCATTTTCCTTTACCCGCTACTGCGGCTCCGGCTACTAGACTTTGACAGTGATGCTTTTTTATGACTGGCATTTAAAATGTCATATGCCTTTTCTTTACTTGTAGTGCATACCTGTGTGAATTGTAAATCAACTGCAAGCCATAGATCCTGAGCATTAGTTTGAGTTAAATAAGTGTCTCGAACTTCCCGACTCATCGTGGATCGCATGAGTTGGAGTGCAATGCCGTTGGCTTGTTCCCAGATGGATTCGGCATCTCTCTCGTCTTGTGTTTGTCCAGTGGTAGTGTTGGCAGCATGAGTTGGTTTGGGCCATTTTGGAAGTGCATTGGACGTCAGGAGGATGTCCACAATGCGCTCAGTGGTTAGTGCAGTGATGATGAATGGTTTCCATTGTTGAAAATCAGATGCCTGGGCTAGCTTGTCGCAGCCCGATGTTTCAATCCGGATATTGCGGAGCTTGGTTGGCTTAGTCATGATTTTATAATAGTAATAGTAATTTGGTGTACCTTGAAAAACTGTGTGGTGGATAGGAGTGTTGTCACCAGTGAGAAAGAGTTCTTCTAGTTTGTCCCCGTAAAATGAGTAGACTTCAAAATTGTATGTTGAATCGTCGTCGGAGGAACACGAGCAAAATGAACTTCTGGAATTGTTGTGGGGGGAGAGAAAAACGAATTCTTCGTCTGTATTGTTCTCGTCTAAAGCCTCTGCTTCTGCAGGAGGTGCACTTGGAGATGTGGCTGCGTCGTAAAACTTAACAGCGCGTGGGGGTGGAGTGAGACAGAGTGTAGCAAACTCAACGGATTCTGGGTATGTGTTTTAATCGAGAGAGAAAACTACCTGTTCTTCGATATTTTTTAATTGTATGGAATTTTCAAAAAAAATTGAATCGATACCAGAATCTTGTAGATCGGCTGCAGCTAGGCTGAGTGTGTTGTCGAGTGTGCCTAGTGGATCGTCACTTTTGCTTGTTCTAACTATGTTCGTCCTCGGCTTACGGTGTGGTGGGTATGTAGATAGCACAGCGGAGGGTAATTCAATGCCTTGTTGCGTGTTTTTGGATCTTGTGTTGTGCATCAAAACTTAAAATGGAACTTGTAAAATTGAAACTCACAAATTAAATTGTCAATGTTGTGATAATTGTACTTAGAGGGTTTAAATAAACTTGCAATTCAGAATTATCTGGCCAGAGAATAATAATGAACTTGTGAAATGGAAAGATTGAACTTGGAATTGTAATACTTGTAATTGTTTGTGTTACAGTTTCCTGCAATTGTGCAAGCTAGTCACTCCCGAGATTTGAATTTATCGTTGGGAATAAAGAAGTACCTATGTACGTAAACAGCGAAACTGGACTTGTCAACTTGTGTACTTGTAAATATAGAAAATCAAACTTTGTCAGTAGTTAACTATATTTTTGAATTGAAAAAATTGTAAAATTGCTCAGAACAATTCGAAAATCAAAATGGTTAATAAAATGAAAATTCGAAAAGAGTCTAATACAGTGCAAGATAACGTGTTAAGGTCGAAATCGGGTTCGCGCTGATATTGAATACTTTGCTCTAGTAGCAATCGAAGTTATGGACGTTTCCTAATAACTTGTGCTAAGAAAGTATAAAAGATCGAGTGAAATAAATTCGGTGATGTGTTAATGCAACGAATTCTAACAGTCGAATGATTTTGATTTATTTCTTAGTAGCATTTATAGTCATTTGTTGATACTAAAAATAAACCCATAATAATAATAAGGATGAGCATTCTCGGTCTAGTGTTGACACTAATGTGTTGAAACGGATCGAGAATGATCTACATTTTGTTATTGTCTATTGATAAATTGATAAACTGTGAAGACTGTGAAGGATGAACAGTTGCCTTCGCAGGGTAATAAAATGTGTGGAATTAGAAATTGTGAAAAGCGGAACCTGAAACGGTAAAGTATGAAGATTACTAGGAGTAGGAAATATGGATTTCAATAGTATCAGCATTGGAGGCTTATATTCTTGGCAGTCGGGTCCATCCTTCAATCCTACAGTACCCACCGACATCTGGAACCGGAAGAGCGACTGTCAGTGTCAGTGACTACTTCGACCCATTTCGACACCCCTCTTGGCCACAATCCACAGCCGAACTGTTCCGTTTTCAACTTCTGCCAAAATTATAGCCAGGGACACGACCATTCCTTATGTTACCAGTAGAAGCAGGTACCTCTCTAGTTCAATGGAATGTTTATTTATTATTGTTGAAATTACAATTTGTTGTTTAAGTTTACATATTTTTGCAACTTTGATAATGATTGTGTCAGTTTGTACATACATAAATAGCATGTGTTAGTTCACTGTTAGAGACGGAATTCGAATGCATTGTAGCTTTCTTATTCGAAAATAGAATGAAGCCTGCTTTGGGTTTAGTCGAATGAACTCTCAAGATCCGTGATTAGACTTACCTAGTTATTATTTATGTAGAGCATTGAAAGAACTGAACCAACATTAATATTTTTTGGAGCCTGTGATATGTTAATACTGTGAATTGAACGTTCAAATTTGCATTGTAGGTAATAATAGCTGAAATTAAATGTCATCACGCTCAGCTAGTTCTGATTACTAAACTAGTATTCTGATTTTTATTGCAGGGATAATTTGCAAACTAGAAGTCCTGTAGCTGCGAATCTTGGGCTCAAGAGGTTGCAATTTGCAGAATTTTCCAGCCACCCCATAGCCTAGCCATCGCAAAAGTGTATCCCTACTAAATGTTATAAAATTCATTTTTTTGTAAGCACTGTTTTTAGACGTTACTGTTTTTAACAATATAATGTAATTATTTCTGTGATATAATCGTAAGAATTTTCTTTGTAATCATAAATCATATTATGTTAGTTACCTACAGGTTATAATTACATGTCGTTATTAAGCCTAATAAATTTTCCAAAAATTGTGAAATAGAGTTCTAAATTTTGTCTTATTACCATGTTTGTGTAGGTAATTGCACTGTGTATTAAAGAGTAATAAGTTAGCTTTGTAATAAAATCACCCTTTGGGCCAACAATGTGCATTTTAAATTAAATAAATAATCAGAATATTGTAGGGCTATTGTTTTCGTGTGCTGGGCTTGAACAGGCCGTTGGATGGTAGTCCAACAAAGGGCCGTCAGAAGCAGAAATGGTAGGATTTGAGTCGGGCAGTCCCTACTATTTAGGTCAGGGTTTAGTGCGGACTGACTCGCGAGCCAGCTGAAATCAGAGCGACAAAACTGCATATTTGCCAACCAAAAAGTAGTATTCAGGGCCAACTGAAAAATGCTCATTAATTTACTATGTGTGCTATCTGGGTACTTTCTATGCACTTAAACACCAAAAATACTTCCGGTGACCCGCGTAGTGTTAGAGACCCGTGTATTATTGGAGACCTGCGCATTATTCCATTCAGGCCCGCTGACCCCCGCGTACAGTTAGAGACCCGCGTATTAAAAGAGAATTACATGTTTGTGTGTGCTTGTACTAAAAAGTTGGAAATTAATCTTTTTGCACGTTTTTGAAATTTAAATTTGGTTTGGTTGAGAGGTATTTGATTTTGTCAAGTATGCCTCAGTGAGCTTAAATGAGCTATTTAACAAGATGGCACATTATGGAGCCGCTAATAAGAGAAGAAGTCCCATTATCATGACCGTCGTGTCTACGCAAATGGCAAAAAAACATTACACCTAAAGAGCTCTCACAGCCGACCAAAAAGATGTTTTTCAGTAGGAAATCATTGTATTTTCACAAAATTTAAATTGAGTCAATTAAAACATAAATTACACATCGAAATCTACTTTGGTCCTTTCTTTTCTAGAATCATTAAATCTGCTTACACTAAAAAGAGTCTACTGTGTTTGTACGGGCGGGTGAAGGAGAGTGATTTTGTTCAGTAATTTATTCATCCAAAGCAAGGAACTATTATCTTTCTTCTAATTTCAGGTATGGAGCTGTAAATTACATAAAATTTATTTTATACAAACTTTTACCGTACAGACAGGGCATTCATTTAATGTGCACGATATAATATTTTGTTTTAAACAGTCTAGTTGCAACAAATGATATGGACAGTGATGAGCTCGTGGCGGCTCTACTCTGCATGTACTACAAGTTTGAGGGTAAATCAATGCGGAAAATCCCGAGGAAAGTTCGATACATTTTTGAACTTTACCATTTCTGTAACGAACGTGCCTTGTAAGCTAAGTGAAAACTGGTTATGAAAAAAATAGGCAACTTTAAAAAAAATATATAATTACTGACTAATTTTAGGCTGCAGAGGTCATTTATGTATTAATTTTTGTGGGATCTTTAAAAATTATTTTTAGACAACATATTATAGAAGCTACAAAAAAGCGGGTTTTGCTCATTCACCTATTTGGAACCTCTTGGACCTTAGAATCGGATGAAAATGTTCTTTTAACCGATCTTGCAGTCAACGAAATAATGGAGGTGATTTATTTAAACAAGTATAACTTATATGACCTTCTCCTTTATACGACGGAAAATCCAATTATAAAGGTAAGACTGTAATTTTAGTAAATTGTGCAAAATTTTGTAATTTACTTTATAATTTTTAAAAGAGAGCTTGGTTTTTGAAACAATTTAGTTACTTTAACTATTTTTATTTTTTTATATATAAAGCACGTTTGTGGCGGCTAAGTGGACTACAGTCTCATCTACGAGCATCCCATACACGAGTTTGTGGCTTGTGGCGTCGGATGGATCCAAGCCCTTCTCAACGGTGTCCAGCTATCAGAAAGTTTATGTTTTTTCCCGCTATTTAGATACGCCCAGGGGCATCATTAGTAGGAATAAATCTGAGATCGATATGGCCAGCGCTAGAGAGAATGAACAATTATTATAATCATAAATTAATAAAGAATGTTGAAATGCATTCCCTGATATTGACCACCGGAAATCTAGAAATACTTTACTAACATATTTGCAACTGAGAATCCATGGAAAAAATGCTTTCAAAACTCTGCTTGTTCTAGAAATTGACTTTTTCAAAACGCTCAGAACTAGAAATAACATTTTTAAAAACATTCAAAACCAGTAACTATAATACTTTCAAAAGGGTCAAAATACCAAAATAACTTTCAAAAAGATTTAAAACAAGAAAGTTACCCTCAAAAAGGCCCAAAAAACTAGAAATTAACATTTTGAAAAGCATTAAAACTAAAACTGTTAAAAACCCTATAACTAAAACTTTCAAAAAAGTCAAAAACTAGAAATAACGTTTTCAAAAGCATTAAAACTCTATAACTAACACTTTCAAAAAGACCAAAAACTAGAAATAACATTTTTAAAAGTATTCAAAATTCAAAACCAGTAATTTAAGGCTTTTAAAAAGGTCATAAAACAAGATATTAACATTTTTAGAAAGGCCAAAAAATGAGAAATGAACACTTTTAAACGGCTACAATAATTAGATACAGCACCGTTTTGAAAAAGTTAAGCTCATATTTTGTTACATTGTAGTTTCATACTTACTTTGTATGGCCGTTTTTTTTAGTTTTTGTGTTTCTGCCATATAAGAAAAATCAAAAATGTAAAGGACTTACTTGTAAATATTCTTATTAGATGAACCATTCTTCTTAACAAGTCATTAATTGTGACAAAAACAAAAGCAGAAATCAGTTCGATTATTGCTCCACGTAATTTCGTATGGCTGGATTTGGACGTAATAGCTACAGCCTGTGTGACCGTTGTTTGCAGAATTCGTCTTCTGGGCGGCTTGTTTGTTACATCGGAGCTTAATGGACCTTTATTTTCCACGTAGTCAAATGCACGTGGTTCTATTTGGGAGCATGCTTGATCATCTCCTTCTGTTTGGTACCGGTTTGAATAGTTGCTTTGTTGCAAATTACTGTTTTCCTGTGCTACGCCTTGGGAGTCTGTATAAGCTCCCTGTATTGGGTAACCGTTTAGGTAATTATTTTGCATCTCATTACCGTTTTGTTGTGTAACACTTTGGAAGCCTCTATAACCACCCTGTGTTGGGTAACCGATGGAATAGTTGTTTTCCTTAAAACAATTTTCTTGGGCTGTATTTTTTGAGCTTGTATAACCTCCTCTGTCCGTTTGGTAGCGGTCTGAATAATTATTTGTTCGCTCATTGCTATTTTCCTGTGTTGCATTTGGGGGCTGCTCTACATAACCTCTGCCCGTTTGGTGGTAGCTGTTTAAATAATTATTTTTTTGCCCATTCCTTCTTTCTTGGGTTGGGCTTTGAGGGTCTTGAGGTTCTTCCGCTGTTTCCTTAACACTGTATAAAATTAGGGGTTTTCCAGCACTGCGCCCTTGCTCTTTGAACGGTCGGAGCGGTAAGTTTGAAAAATTCGCTTCCCTCTGCCCCGCACTTGTGTTCTGTGCTTCAAAAAATTTTTTCTCCTTTCTGATTGTACCGTTAAAGAAACTTTGACTTTCTGGCCCCAACACTTCTGTGGCCCTTGCAGGCTGTGGTAATAAGTTATCTCTGCTTTCAGGCGCCTCAGACTTGATCTCTGTGCCCTGTATTTGGATGGGTGACGTGGGATTTATTTTGCTTCCGGGTTTTAATCTTCCGGTGTCCGGTCCAAACCTTGTTTGATCAGCTATAGGGCTTGACATTGGTTTGGAATAGTAGAAACCACCGCAGCCATCTTCTTCGTACCCTAAATTATCCCTTGAATTGGGATTTGCCTGTAAACTGATTGATTTACATTCGTCAGCTTGTATGGAGACAGTATGAAGAATATTATTCAAATTGTCTTTAGAAGGTTTTGAATCACATTCCCTTGAGCAAAGCTTACGCCTAGAACAACGTTTTCGTCTACAGGTCCGCCGACGGGGAGGTATGCACTGAAGGACTCTAAGTTTTCGCTGTGAGTCGATAATTTCTCTTTGCATAGTCATTGATTGACGGCGGGCCTGGAGCTCTTGTTGAAGGACAAAGAGGCGCCATTGATTTTCGAGTTCTTTTTGAAGCATCAAGGCATGCCGTTGATTTTGTAATTCTTGCTGAATTAGAAGCGCATTTCGCTGCGTTTGAAATTCCTGCTGAAGCAACAATTTTTTCCGAGCTTTTTCTAATCTCTCCAAGTCTTCTCGTGTCAGTGTCACAGTGGACAGTGACGATGGTATGCACTCACATTGACATGTAGGAATAGGATCATTGATGGACGGTTTGCAAGGCGGGAAACACAATGGGTCAGCTTTGAAGGGGCCAAAAGGGAGTGTCGGTTTGCTAGGGCCACCAGAACTGCAACCAGAATGGCAGCACGAGCCCCCTTGCGGTTTTGGCGGGGAGTTCTTTCTTCGGGTTTTGGCGGCCCTGAATGTTCTTGGGTCTGGGCAAACGGTTTGCGTGGCCTGTGCTGTTGTTGTTACGGGATTGGAGCTAAGCTTCCTTGCTTCTGAAGATCTGCCTAACACTGAAGAGACCCGTCCTTCTTCCCCGGTTGTATAGAAAGATATTGACTTTAAATTATGATGGCGTTTGTTCTTTACGTCAGTCTTTAAAATGGAACTCAAAGACTTAACTAGATGTGAGCTAGGTTGGGGCCAGGAGCTGGCTGAGCAAGTAACCGAATTTTCTGGAAGATCTTCAGGACTTGAAGTTCTTATCATTTCAATGCTGCCATCTGATTCCGATTTATTGACTGGCTGTCCCATTTCTAGCTCATTGGGCAACTCGTGTATGGTGTCTGAGCAATCCGGTTCTCCACCAATAAAACCGGCACTGCTACGTTGAAGGTCTTCAGACTGATCTTGGGAATTCGAATGGCAGTTTGGATCGAACTCCGGTGCATGGAAACGTTCAGGAGGAACTTGGCCATTCTGGGACGCCCGGTTGTTATTGTTATACAGGCTCGCCGGCTCCGGCATCGGAACCGGAACCGGTTGGCAACGTATGGGGACCATTCCTGCAGGGCAAATATTTGGAGGAGCGGTCACGTTATTCTGCATTTGAAAGTGGTGACCAGAGTAGGGCGGATTAGCTGTCGTCATTCCTGGATACATCACTCTTTTAAAATGCATTGCTCCATTCCAACAATGTTGTTGTTGAGGTGACGAGGTTTGAACAGCAAATGGATTGTAGCCATTATTGTAAGCCAAGTGACCTTGTGGGGATTGCAAAACTAAAGGATGTGGATGGGGATTAGTAAAACCTGACATAACTAACTGATTCTGATTCATATTCACCTGTTGTGGTGGTCCATAATATGTTGATGGCATTTGTTGGGGAGCCAAATGTAATTGCATAGGGGATTGATTCCAACTGCCCAATCCATTTGGTTGTTGTTGTTGCACTCCGTTCACAGGCAGCATTGAGTAAGGCGTTGAATTCATTCGTGTACAGAGATACTGCGGTTGTGTTAAGAATGTTGTATTATTGAAGGGATAGTTGTACGACGAAGGGCCACAGTTTGCTGGGCCACCCGTCCCAGTCATTTTTGGTCCAGATTTTTAGTGACTATTTTAGGATGCAGTGAATAATTTTTGCTTGGATTTTTAACTTGAATTTGAACTGAAGTGCATTGGAGATAATTGGAATTGGAACGTTCCAGCCTGGATCTGAATTTGATGCTAGAAAAAGTGTCCAACCTAAATTATTACCTAAAACAATAAAATTTCATGTATTATTTAGATTCCTACTCCGTACTCCTACTAAGCCCTAAGAGCCCAAGACGATGCCAGGCCATCAACCATACTTAGGGGCCGTTCATTTAATACATTACGCTGATAAAACCATAATAATCCCTGACTGAAATGTGTGTACATTCATTTTTAATTTTTTTCCTTAACTTTGCAAGAACTTTAGAAATTAGAAACGAAAAAAGCATAATCCCGGTTACCTTATGTTATTCCTCTTTTTTGTGTTCTTTTAAAAATTTTTTTGTAAAATCATTTGCAATTCTGGAAATCAACTCCGAGGCAATTTGTAAAATGATAATTAATACTTTTAATCTAAAATTTGTCGGTGGGGTTGGCGGATTCATCTTAAACTATTTATTTGTGTCAATTACGGAAAATTTAGTTAAGGTTAAGATCGAATTATCGAATTGGAAATCTTCGGGGCTGGCGAATGGACAAATTGACTATGGACTACAATTTAAGCCGATAATTTTATTTTTTATGGAAAAAGGTGGGCTCTGGGCAGAATATTGCAAAAGTTTACTTTGAATATTTTCCAAGCAGGCGATCAAAAAAAAAGCGAAAAATGAAACTATTTGGAATTATTATTAATAATTAATTATTAATAATTTATTAAAAATAAAATAATTAGGTTATACAACAACACTGCCTATCGAATAAAACTTTGCTCTTCTTAAATAGTTAAATATAAATACAAACAATCAAGCTGAATAAACAAACCAAAAATAATATTAAAAAACATTACGACGCACACAGCAGAGAAGGCAGGACTACCACCGCCTTGACTTAATTTTTGGCTCGCAGCGCAGTGAGAGCCTAATTCAAAGCAAGGCGAAGGACATTTTCATTCATCAATTTTCTATTGCCGGTCTCGGTCACTCCGTTACTCCGTCCGCCTCTTTCTCTGCCTTGCCCCTGCCTCGTGTTATAGTACCTTGTTTCAGAAGAAATTTAATACTCCTACCGCTGATTGCTATTGAATCAATCGTAAAGTAAACGTCGAACTCAATCCAAAAGTAATTCCACCTCCTTCTAAGGTATCAATTTAATTAAATTTAAATAGTATTATTCCCCAGTTCTGGAGAATACTGAAACAACTACACAACTAAAGGAGCCACCAAAATCACAGCGGATGGCGGCTGCCTAGACTAGCTGACTGGCGACTAGACTACACTAGTCAACGGTTCAACAAATTGTGAATGGACTAGACTAGACTAGCAAGAGCCGTCGAGCAAAAATGACTAGACTAGACTATTCGCAATTTTCCCCATTTCAAGAGATAAGCACCTGGCTGACTAGACTAGACTAGGGTGGGCTTTTGTGTTGACTAAACTATACTAGGGTAGGTTTTTTTGTTGACTACACTAGACTCAGACTATTTAAGTCAAAAGTAAAATTAAAGCGTACTTGAATTTAAAAATTTCTTTGTAGTTGGGTTATACAACATGTTTTATGTAAATAAACGTATGCATATTTTTTACACTGAATAATTGTAATACTAGTACATACTGTAACACCGGGCACAACCGTAATATGGGGCAAATCCGTTTTAGGGCAAAACCGGAGATGGGGCAAATCCGTAGACGGGGCATAACCGTAGAAATGGGGCAAATCCGTAAACGATGGGGCAAATACGTAGTTGGGGAAAATCCGTAGATGGGGCAAATCCGTAAAAAAATACAGTAGGGTACAGCGGTTCAATACCGGTGTGCTAGTAACCAACAAAACACACTGGCAGTAGCGCTGGCTGTAGCAGTTGAGTTGGCCAGATCTCGAGTGTAGGAGATTGGACAGAGTCGATGGTAAAGCGATTTGAACTTACCCATGTAACATCCGGTAGTTGAAAAAACGTTTATATTTGGTTTCCAAATTCAACGTTCCTCAACAACGTTTAATCAACGTGAAATGAACGTTTGCATACAGCGTCCACTAGTTGGTTGACGTTGAAATATTGTTCATCAATTAAACGTTTATTAAAGTCGTTTAATAAACAACATTTTAACGTTGAGTTAAAAGTATAAAATTCAATTACAAAGATGATGATCGTAATTATATATATAGTATTTGTAACACATAAGAACTCAAGATTTACTTTGAACTCGCTCTAATGTGAAATTGACAGCATTTTACAACAATTTACAAATGGAATAGTTAAATATGCAACATAATATTTGACATACGTGTTGCTACAATTCGTCGTGTTAAATATAATGCCATTTTTTGAATATTTGCATTGCACTGACTGCACTATTTCATCATTTTGTTATATTAATTGCTTCATTTCATAATTTAATTCAATCCGACACTCATTTAAGTATTTGCATTTAATTTATTAGCGGTCATGAAATTGTATAACACAGTAACCCATCGATACGACTAAAGAATGAGAGCAATGAGCGGGAAGTAAAACCGGATTTAAACTTTTTACAATCTGGCATAGTTTGATTTGATTGGATCTCATCTTTCATTCTAGTTGAAAAGCCGACTGCAGGCTCAGTGTTGAAAAACGACTAGATTTTCACGCATTGTGAAAGGAAAATTCAGTTAATAAGTTCTACTAGTTGGCCGGAGGCCGGGTGACCAAAATTTACTTATGCTCTTGATCAGCACTCGTTAGTCATACTAAACTGTAGTTAACTGTGACCAGTGAATTAATAATAAAAACAACGATAGTTAGTCGTACTTTTACATTAAATGTTCAAAGATTAGAAACATTTCTTGGACTATGTAATTCAGTTGTGACTCAGAGGCCGACCGTTAACTGCTAACTGAAACTGCTACACGCATTCAGTTTTAATTTATTATGCCGACAAAATATTTACGATTAATTATATAAACGTTACGGATGCTGTACTAGTCTTTAAGGAGTTAACAATTAATAAAATTATAAGTTATTCAGTTCTTATTAGAGTTTATCTTGCAATAAATATTAATTCGAAAGCGGTGAATGTAAATGGTGATGGTTCCATTCTTAATTGTCTATTTTATTTCTCTAAATCAATTTAATGCATTATCTTTAACGTCATTTAATGTATTTAACGCGTTTAAATAGCGTTAGTCATAAACGTTAAAATGACGTAGATAATAAACGTTTTTTAGCCCGGACATATTAACGTTATTTCAACCAAATTTCAATCAAATTTTAACTACATTTCAACGTCTAATCAACGTTGATAACTGTCACCGTCAGCGTTATTTTAACGTTTTTTCAACTACTCAATGTTGCTTGGGTAACTGTGTAAGATTGTATTTTAGAGTAAGCATGAATTAAAACGTACGATATGGGAAGAGCTTGTATTGAGTGCGACGATTGCGCAATTAAAACTAGCATGAAGAAGGACAGAGACGAGAGAGAGACGGAACTCGGGATTCAGAGATTCAGTAGTATTTGAGAGAGAAGCGGGCAACAAGTACTAGAAAAGTATTCGTCGGGAGTGTAGCAAGTAAAGTGCTATGGAGGAAGGATATTTATTGTTTTTGGATTAAGGGATTGATTGGTGAATTATACAATAAACTAAAAAGATGAAAGTGAATCATATTTTGTGTAGATACTCTCAGAGATTTGTGTTATTATTTATATATTTATTTTATTATTTTATTAATGGATTAATTCTAAAGATAGAGAATAGAAGATAGACCAACGGTCAACAGCCGTCATGGCTGACCCTCTTACAAAGCCATGCCGAGCGAGTTGCTATAATAATTATTCATAATGAGATATTCATCTCATCCCCCAGATTTCATAAAAGATCGATTTAATCATAATTTAGAAGTTGAGCTACGAGGAGATTGAATATTTATCATTAACTTAAATAGGCATCGTCACATGGTGGAGTTCGCCGTGTCTTTCTAATTTGGTCAGGCTATGAAACTAGTCAGAAAAAAGAATCGGAAAGTTCAATTAGTGCAGAGACATGATAATTGTTGAAAAAAATGGAAAACAAAATTAAAAATCCGATTTTTACAAGTGTATAAGTGCCTAAAAACTCAATAACATTTCCAACGGACAACGCCAGCCATCTTAATAAAACCAACACGCCTTTTCAATCATTATTCAACATGGCGTCATCAAATTCTCCAACGGACGACCACGACTCGGAGGATGCAAGTTCCGCTGGTATGTTGTAACACAGAACGTAAGACCATTATATCGAAGTTACCCAATATCGAGCCACATGGCATTCTCATTTGACACTGATGAAAGTATTTTATATCGAAGTTGAATTTTTTTTTATTCTCGTTTTCAACCCTTAATAAAGTAGTGAATTATGCCAGGGTCAATTAAAGAGAAAGAGAGAGCTATAAGAAGTGTTAAAAATAAGCCAGGTACTTCAACCCAGGAAAATGTAGAAATGGCGGGTATTTCAGAAAATGTTACGGTAGAACAGAATAATCCTACCATTCCAAGAAATCCAGTAGCGATTCAGGGAGATTATAATGGATTGGAGACTGAAATAATCTAGGTAATTACAAAGACTATGGAAGAACAAATTCAAGAGTGTATTGAAGAAATAGTTAAACTACGCAGCTTAGAGAATAGAACTAAACAGGAGAGTCTGGAATTAAAAGACAGATTACAGCAGTTAGAAAAGCAGTTAGAAACCCAAAACCAACAGGAATTTATGGATCAAGATTTAGGAGAGCATGATTATACTCTCAATAGAGATAGACAATATGATGATGATCTTGAGCATTGTGAAAATGAGCAGGATAAGAATGATTTTCAACAAACAGATTATACTTCTCGAAATCGTAGTAGAAGCAGACCCAGAGAATCTAGAGCTCAGTTACGTGCTGAAAGGATGAATTGTTAGCGACAGTTCAAAGATACCATAGAAATAGCAGACAATTTCCAGAGAGTAATGAAACTACCAATGCTACCCAGGATCTTAAACACAAGAAATTAAAGTAAGACTACGAAGCCAGTCAGTTCAATAAGATGAAGGAAACTATTAACCTGTATGTTCCCCAAGTAAACTCAGAAACTTATGTTTCACGTTTAGAGGAAGAACGAGCAGATACAGAAATCACTTGGAAACATTTTTTGTCTGATTCGCGGTATTTTTTTGATGAATCCAAAGATCAATCAGTTCAGGCTTGGTTTCGAACAAAAGATCAAACTTTTGCTGATCGTAGACAAGACGCTACGACTGACAGACAACAAAGAGATTTGTGGATTGATTTTAAGGAACAATTTATTGCTCAATTTGATCCGAAGCATACTGCAGAGAATGCAGAGGACAAATATGAACAATTTTCCTTAGGAAGAAAGACAGCAGAAGAATTGGTTTCACAAATGACTGAGATTGTTATGGCAATGGATCCGAAAGCAACTCCTTACGAGATTTTGAAAAAAGCTTTTCGTAAATTACCCATCCCACTTCGACCAGATTTTCCAGATTCTTATTGGCAATCAATTCCTAAATTCAAGAAAAGATTAGAAATTGTTTTGGCTAGAGAGGAAATGTTAAATTGATCAGATAAGGTCAGGGATAAGAAGGATTCTAAAGAAAAAGAAGCTGAGAAAGAAAAGATTATTACAGTTGTTAACAAACGACCAGCTCAGAGTATTAAAGGTTCAAAGAAAACAGCAGAAGGTGTTAAGAGAATGAAGTTTGATGTTTAATGTCAATTTTATTTAAAGAATGGTCATGGAAAGAGAATGTTGGATTAAGACCAAAAGTATGAATATTGGAGGTAATCAAATTCAATATCCAAGAGGTTATGATAGAGGTCGAAATTTCCTAGGCTATGCTGGAGGAAGAGGAGATTTACAAGGAACTTACAGAGGTTATTCTCGAGGCATTAATATAAATTACGGAGGTTATGCTAACTATGGACGAGGTTATCAGAATAATTTTCAGGGACGTGGACAAAATATTTACCGTCAAGGAGGTTATAGAAGACAAGACCGTGGACGAGTTAATGTGGAGACAGGATTTTTAAATCGACGTATGCTTATAGACAGACCCAGAGGTCAGGATAATACTCAACCAGCGCAACCACAAATTTACCAAAGAGCCGAAAATCTGAATTTAAACAAGAATGTCTTTCTGGACGGGACAAAAAGACTATTCATCCTAAATATCAAACTATTACAACCACAACTACAAATCAATTAATTCCTACAACTCCAGTTAAGATGTTCCGACAACATAATTCAACAGACAACGGTAATGTACTTAATTCTACTAATTTCAAGGAAATTGATATTTCACGATACCAGCCCGTAGGTAGTCGTAATTCAAATCTTATACAATGTTATTTTGACATGTGGAGATCCCAATTTTTGAATATTAAAACTACTCCGAAATCTAGTAAGAAATCAGTTAATAGTACAAAAACTTCATTAATTATAAAAAGACAGAAAAAAGTTGAAAGTGACAGTGATTCTATGCCAGATTTATTTAGTGAAGGTGAATCAGAATTAGAGCGAGAACACAATAGACTGTTAAGTAAATCAACAGCTTCTTCAGATATTTTTATTCAACTTACTTTGTTAAATGGTTATAGAGTTGAAGCAGTTAATGACACAGGAGCTAATATCAGTTATATTTCGCCAGCATGTGCTCATGCTATAACAAAGAACAGTCCAAATTTGATTAAAATTAGATATAATTCACGTAAGAAATTTTCACAATTTACTGAAGGTCCATCGAACACCTATCGAAGAACAGCTAGAATTCATTATCAAATAGCAGGTGAAGTTAATTACAGTGATTTTGCAATTATATCACGATAGTCAACCTTGATGTTAGTCGGTATTCAATTCAATATTCAACATAAAACTGTTAATAATTTCCAACTTAATGAAATTAAAATTAGACCGAAAAATAGTAATTCAGTGGAAGTTCAAAAATTTAAACGTTCAACTATTACTAAACCTACAAATGTGATTAATGAGGCTTTTATTTAGCAAGAACAGTCAGACAAGAGAAAAGTTAGACACATGTCCGTACACATTGATGAACCAAAGGAAGTAGTAAAGAAATCTTTCGAATTTGTGCTATTAAAATGTTATGATGCAACTAACAATGATCAAAATGTTTTAGTCAATTTCGATGTCTAAAATACCACCAGGAATATCGATGGGAAGTCCAATCGTCAATATGAACAATGGTGAGGCAGCTATATGGATACTTAACATGTCGAATCGAATAGTTCATTTACCAAGAATAAGATACATCGGAAGCTTTGAGAAAATTAATGAGGAAGCAATACAAGCGGAAAAAGAGGATTTAGCTAACGAACAACTACTTACAACACAGGTGACAAGAAAACCTTTTACTTTTGATGACATCAAAGCCGATACTAGCTTAACAACAGGTCAGAGAAAACTATTACTTGATTCAATAAATTCACATCGAGATTCATTTGCTGTAGATGAAGCAGAATTAGGTTTACTAAAATACAGACCAGTAAACATAAATACAGGAAATAATCCACCAGTAATAAGATCACAATATCCTACAGGTCATTTTGAACGACAAGAAATGAAAGTACAAGCATATAAATTATTGGAATTAGGAATTATTAAACATAGTCAGTCACCGTATAACAGTCCAGTCTTATTAGTTAAAAAAGCAAACGGAAAATATCGATTTTGTTTAGACGTGGGAGAACTCAATAAGCAAGTAATTCAACACACTTATTTTTTACCTAAGATCAATGAATTAGCTATGAATTTACATGGAGCCAAATGGTTCATTTCTTTAGATTGTTTACAGGGATTTTTACAAAGAGCACTAGATGAGGAATCAAAAGAAAAAACAGCTTTTACTTAACCTTTAGGAGGACATTTTCAATATACTAGACGTCCATATGAATTTATCAATAGTCCAGCAGAATTTCAATCAATGATGGATGTTATGTTAGGAAATCTAAAATACAATTTAGTATTAGTATATATAGACGATCTTCTAATTTTTGCAGATTCTTTTGAAGAATTAAAAAACGATTTCTTATTATTTTGAAACGATGTGAGAAATACAATTTAAAGTTCAATATTAACAAATGTAAATTTGTTTTTCAAGAACTAACGTATTTAGGAGATGTACTTACTCCAGAAGGTAGACATATAGATCTAAAGAAAATAGCTTCAATTATTTACTTACAACCACCAACTGATATCAAAGGTATCAGATCATTTTTAGGAATGGCAGATTTCTTTTAAAAATGTATACCTAATCACGCTAAGATAATAGAACCATTTTCTAGATTAAAAAAGAAAACGTATATAGGTAATTTTGTATGAAACGACGAACAGAAAAAGCATTATTAGAAGTAAAACAAGCATTAACAACGAGCCCAGTTTTACAATTTTTCAATCCTATGGCAGATATTTTAATTGACTGTGATTGTAGTAATATAAGTCTAGGAGGTATGTTATTACAAACCACAGATGGAACAAGTTATCACGTCGAAGAATATACTTCTAGAATGTTAACTGAAGCAAAACAAAAGTTCGATACTACTCAAAAGGAAGCTTTAGCAGTTTTACATTGTTTGAAAAAGTTTCGACAGTACATATATGGTAGACATATTACAGTCAGAACAGACCACGAAGCATTGAAATATCTTTAACTAGCAAAAGATCCGCATGGTAAATTAGCTAGATGAGCTATGGAATTAGCAGGTTATATGTTGAACATTATTCACCAAAAAGGTTCAAAAATGGAACACGTAGATTGTTTATCTAGGTATCCAGTTAGAAATTTATCAGTACCTTTAATAAGAACTTCAAAAGTAGAATTTGAAGAAGAAGAAAAACTAATTCAAATAGCAGCTGAAAGAAATACCGATCTTTTTGCACAAAAACAACGGAAAGAACATAAATTACATAAAATAAATCTAGGATTGTTAGATTTAAAAGCCGCAGAGCAAAATACAGAATATATTATTGGAAAGAATTATGCTCTAATTCATGGTGTCTTGTACAAAATATCATCGAACGTGTCAGAATCACCGTGGAGATTAGTCGTACCTATGAAATTAAGAGCAGACGTACTTAAATTAACTCATGACGACCCAACAGCAGGTCATGGGGGATTTCTCAGAACTTATGAATTAACCAGAAGAAGTTATTATTGGGATAAAATGAGCAAAGATATATTCCATTATGTGCAAGCTTGTAAAGAATGTCAACAACAAAATCCAAGAAATGCAAAACCACAAGGTCAACAGAAACGTTATCCACCACCGAAACGAGTTTGGCAACGTATTTCTATTGATTATATAGGTCCTATGAAAACTACTAAATCAGGAAATAAGTACGCCTTAGTCATTATTGACAATATATCGAGATATAGTTTTGTAATTCCATCACCAAGTGCCACAGCAGCAGACTCAGAATTATTCGACAAGTATTTCATCAAGTAGGATTAGCACCAGAAATTGTAACAAATGGAGGAACTCATTTTACTGGTTCAGATTTCCAGAATTTCATTAAAGTTAATAACATTACACACATCATTGTACCACCATTATCACCACAGAGTAATGGCGTTGTAGAAAGAGTAAATAGAGATATAAAAATATCTTTACGTAAATATTTAGATGAAAATAGAGATAATTGGGACACACTTTGTAATCAAGTAGCTTTTAATCATAATAATCACATCCTCTCAAGTATAAATACGTCACCATTTCTAATATTTAATAACCGTGAAGCAGTTATTCGAGCAGACTTAGTTACCCCGATAGTTCAAAAAGATACAGTAGAAGATCCAGAAGAAAAGAACGAAACACATAAGAAAATTTTGAACAAAGCTGTACAGCAGACGGAAGAGAAGCAAAAGAACCGAAACATATTAGCCAATGAAGGACGAGCTGATCACTTATACAAAATTGGAGATTAGGTTTTGATTAAGATCAATCAGGACAGTTTAAACCCTATTTGGAGTAAACCATTTAAAGTAATTGGATTAATTGGAACTACAGAATTACAACTACAAAGTATTAATGAGAATACGAAACGAAATAAAATCAGGAGAGCTCATATTCGAAATGTAAAAAGATGGAACCCACCAGACCCTTGGTTTTGAGATTATGGATATTTGGAAAATCACAAATTAAAAGAAGCTTGTGTGTTACCAAAAACACCTACAAATACAATTACTAAGAAGACGAGGACCAGGCGTCGCGAACCTAGTCCAGCAGATTCTATGATTGTGTCACAGGGATCACCTTAAGAAGAAAATTCAGTATTGTTATCACCAGAATTTAAAGAAAGTACATCAGAAGTAATACCAGAAAAAACTTCAGGAAAGGAATGACCAAAGAATAAATGGCAACAGAATAGAGACATGGTAAACCGTGTAAATTTGAATTTTGTGAATGAAAACAGGCCAACTTCAGACACATCTTCAATTATTAAAAGTGTTGATATAGAGATTAATAGAAATAAAACCAATAGAATAATTAATAGTAATGTTACTAGAAAATTAGATTTTAAAGATAATGACAAGGAAGATATAAATAATAATATTAAGGATAAAGATACAAAGAATTTCGAAGACAGTGTAATTTACACAGAGATTATTGGAAATGTAAGTCCATCGAGAAACCAAATAACTTATTTCTCCGAAAAGCGATCAACTAACCAAAATAGGAATGTAATTACAAAAAGTAGTATAAATACTCCAAGGAAAGGAATTAGAACTCTAACTAATAAGAATGTAAATATTTTAGGTATAAATAAGGATAATAATAGTATTAAACGGAATTTAATTATTTGTTATTCAAAAAGGAACAGTAAGATAAGGAGATGGAAGAGTTAATGAAAGAAAGAGGTAAAAAACATGTATTTCATCAATATTTGGAGAATTATAATGCTAGACATCGTAAAACAACTAGACATTATAGAAAACCAATTAAAAATGGAAGACCTAAGAAATTTGTTAATAATACACGACCAAGGAAAGTGTAAAGTCAAAATAGTGAACAGGTGAATAATATAGATATGATGATAAAAAAAATGGATTAAGAGAACAAAAAGAGGATATAGACAGAATAATAAGAGAATATGAAATAAACATGAATAATATCAATATTACAGATGATGAGTATGTAAAAAGGATGAATATTAATAATGTTGAGGTTACAAGCCAAGATACAGAAATTAAAAATATAAATGTAGAACACGCGAGGATTGTTAACAATTATAAAGTAGAAGTTAAAAGAAAAAGAGTTAAATATGTAAAAGACGAGAAAATATTTAAAATAATTTATGGTCAACGAATATTCCAAGGGATAGTGCACGATCGCGGGGGAGATTCAGGACAAGAAATAAAAAGTAAACAGAGGAGAAAACAGTAAAGAGAGTACCACCTATTGATAGTTTCGAAGAATTTCCAGAACTACAGAGGGAGGAGTTACAAAAAAGAAGGAAGAACTAGAAGAAGATTCGAGAGCATCCATTTCGTGAAATAAGTGCGAAGCTGAATCGACACCATAACGTCCAAAGGAATTCACGTAATGGTATATACATAAGGTAACAGAGAAAAACAAAAAGAATAGTCAGTGTGCGAGAGAGCAAGACCGATACAACAGCTAAAGTTGTGAATTTTCGAGGTTTTCGAATTTTAATTTCATTTTTGATAGTAAAGTTGTCATAATATTCATTAAAATAGTAAAATATTGTGAGTACTAATACCAAAGTGATTTTGGAAAAGTAAGGAAAGAGAGTTAGTCTTAAAATTACATAATATTACTGTTAAATATAGATACTTTTTAGAACACATTCATTAGCATTAGGCATCCATTTTGAGAATTTACCTACCTACTAATTTTAAACAAAGAAACTACATTATTAACTACAAATATTACATTTAATTCCTAGTTACATTAATTATTTAGTCATATTATTCATACTCTTCGGTAAAATAATCAGTGAATCAAACCATAATTCAGTTGTTTTATTATTTTACAACTACATACACAGAATTTGTTTTATTATTGATACATGCAGTCATGACAAAAAAAGTAAATTAAATTAAGAATACATACATACATCATAAGATGATTTTGAAACTTGAGATATGAAATTTTTGAACTTTGTGATAAACCAAAACTCTAAATCCTAATTTTTCCTATTACCTATGGACAGTGGGCAAGAAGAAAAACCCAGATCTAGATCCTATCCAACAGAGACAACAACTTCGTGAGAATGCAGATCTAATCAACAATCAAACAGTGCGAATTGCAAAGACCTTCGTACAACAACATAATGCTTATCAGAGGATAGATATGAAGAATTATGGATACGAACTCATTAAACATCTGAAATATATGGATCATTTTGAAGAAAGAGACACATTGCAGAAAAATGATGATTTGAATATCCTTCAGTCAACGTTTGCACCAACGGAAGAAATGTTGAACATGATTCAGCAATGCTTACATTTCGACAAAGATAAAAATGAATCAACATCGGACGACAGTGAAAAACATAGTTCAGTAGAAGAGGACGATTCAGAAGATTCAACTATTAAGAAAATGGAAGCAACTACAGCAAGCTTGAAGGAATCAAAGATCATTATTTCAACTCCAAAAGCGTTAGGTAAGACCGAACAACCTAAATTCAAGGTAAAATCTTCTCGATATTTTTCAAATCCATTTCATTCGGTTAACAAGTCAGAGCCACTGTTGACAGTTTCAAAAATGTCAGATCAAGTTAATATCTCAGTTGAGGAAAAGATCAAAGATAGACGTCAGATGGTAGAGACAATTCAGAAAAGAGACCATTGCATCCCAACTAGAGGAGTATTAGCTAGAAAGAACAGCATCTTACAAGCAGCAATTAAAAAACAATCGCTTAAAAAAGGATATACCAATAAGTCGAATTCATCTGAACAGGCAAAATCTTCAGTTGTACTTGATTTTCGACCTGAACCAACTTTGTCATTAGAAGATAAAGAGCAGGCAGAAAAGGAAGTAGCTAGGCATGCAAGAAAGAAAATGATGCAGCAAATCTAATTCAAACAGCAACAACTCGCATATAAGAGTCCAAAGGAAATCGAAAAGAGAACTGAAAGAATTAAAGAAAGGAGACTAGCTTTTGAAAAAGAACAAGAACAGGAACAGATACGACGAAATCAGTTAAAGGCAGAACAACAGTAGCATCATCAGCAACAACATGCTAATAAGCATCACAACATGCAGACAGAATACAATTTACAGCAACATCAGGTGAATTTCCAAAATTGGATTCAACAACAATCACAACAGTTGTCACAACCACAACCAACGCCGACTTTTCCATATCAATAACATCCAATTTTGCCATCACAACCAATTGTTATTCCATTCGTGCCACAGCCACACATGCAGAATTTACCGATACCAAGAGATGATCCAACGGGATATCTTAAACGGAAGTCATTCAGTGATTTCAATCTAAAATTCTACTACCAACCGAAAAAGAGACGTACTGCAAGTGACGAGCAGAAGGAAGCTCAAGAATTAGATCAAGACTTAGATAATTACCAGAAAGAAGGTAAACTTCCAACAACAGAACAACAACAACAAGAAGTTCCACATGTGAATCACATAAGAGAATATTGGATTCAGATGAATAAGAAAATTCCCAAGAGAGTTTTAAACCATATTTATACTGAAAAAACAATAGATATTTTGGGAGTCAAATTTCCAGTTTATCGTTCAGACATTTCAACAAGAGAATTATTACAGATGCCAAAGTCAGACAAAGAAAAGGCTATTGCAGTTTCTAGCATTTGTATCACCATCATTGGCAAAGCATCTACTTTTGGAGCCTTGATTGGAACTGGTAATGATCGACGAAACTTTATGATGAACCATCCAGAATTAGCTGAAGTTGAGTTTGCGACGTGGAGCAACAAAACAAGACCAGAATTCAGATCAATGCAAATAACCGGGAGAAACATTTACGTGCATATACTTGTCGTATTTATGACAGAATGGATTCTTAAAGAAAGAGGACTTGATAATTGGAAATCAGAAGAACTCAAAGTTATTACTTAATGGACAGAACAAGAGAAAGTAACTATTCCAGACTATGTTACTACACTTCAATCATTGGATGAAGATAATCTTATTCCACGAGAACGACTTTGCCTTTATTGCTTCGAAGCCAGACACCCATTTTGTCTCAAATACCCACTTAAATAATCCTAATCCCACCACATCCTAATCCAAATATCACAATAATACTCAGAATTCAGATTAAAAGTTTCTTAATTATTTTGTGTTGTTTTATTTCAGGAATTATATTTTGAATGAATTAATAATATTTTATTTCAGATTACGTCTTATTGTGCAGGAGTTCCAAAAAGATGTCATGATTTGTTATTTGTTTTTACAATAAGCGATATTTATGTATTCGTTTTATAATTAGTCAGATTATTATACCATCAGAATAATCAATTTTTTTTATATCTCAATGTCACTAATTATAAACCACATACATACTATTGCAATTTTATTAGTTATGATTTATCTATTTCTTATTACTATTGATTATTATTGATTGCTCTAAACATTAATGAATTAGGTTGCTTATGATTTATTTGTACTACGTATGATAGTATTAATTATGAACTGACTTTATTAATTATAAAATAGATTTAAATTAATTTTAGGATTGCTACGTTTTGTTTAACGAGGACGTTAAATTTAAAAGAAAAGGGAGTGTAAGATTGTATTTTAGAGTAACCATGAATTAAAACGTAAGATATGGGAAGAGCTTGTATTGAGTGCGACGATTGCGCAATGCGAACTAGCATGAAGAAGGACAGAGACGAGAGAGAGACGGAACTCGGGATTCAGAGATTCAGTAGTATTTGAGAGAGAAGCGGAGCAACAAGTACTAGAAAAGTATTTGTCGGGAGTGTAGCAAGTAAAGTGCTATGGAGGAAGGATATTTATTGTTTTTGGATTAAGACGTTGATTGGTGAATTATACAATACACTAAAAAGATCAAAGTGAATCATATTGTGTGCAGATACTTTTAGAGATTTGTGTTATTATTTATATATTTATTTTATTATTTTATTAATAGAATAATTCTAAAGATAGAGAATAGAAGATGGACCAACGCAACGGTCAACAGCCGTCATGGCTGACCCTCTTACAAAGCCATGCCGAGAGAGTTGCTATAATAATTATTCATAATGAGATA
>JAQFZC010001844.1:0-26452 GCA_034695205.1 Dicyrtoma fusca | reverse complement strand
GACACAAGGGCAATAGTCATAAGGGGAATGTGGCACAAGGGCAATTGTGCAAGGGGAACAGGGAAAGGGGAATAAGATAAGGGGAACGGGGGTAAGACCAAATTTAAATGCCCTCTCGCTCACTCACTCACTCACCCATGTCAGTCAAAGGAAGCAACGCCAAATTCTAAATTCCAATTCCAATTCCAATCTCCAAAGCCAAAGCCACGTCATCCCAGTGTGCCCAAGTCAATCAATCTTATGCCAATTTTATTACATTTTTTCCTGTGATTTTTGCAACCATGTTATTAGTAACTTGAGAGCAGGGAGAGAGATGCAATATTTTTAATTGTTGATCCTTCAACAAAAAGGAGTCCTTTTTACCGACGAGTGATTCGGACTATGTACTACAGTACACGCGGACTCTTCTTGTTCGTTGACTGATAGCAAGCCAAGAAAAATCTAGGAAAAGAAAAACCAAACAAAACCAGATTAGCCCAAAGTCAAGTCAAAAACCAGATCAGATCAACTTTTATTATATTATATATGCTTTAATTTTTTTTCGCAAATATTCTTTTTTTTATATCTGTAACATAAAATAACAACATTAACAACTACCAACAAAGCAAAAGCGAGATGATGGGAAGACAGACGAACACAAACACACAAGCAGCAGAAGAAGACGAGGACGAGAATATATTTCAGTTGTAATGCAAACAAGAAACAAAAAAATGAAGCGCTCTTTGGCTCTTAACTCGTGAACTCATCCATCCAATCTATATTAATTTGCATTTAAACTTGAACTGATATGTGATGTGGTTTCCATTTATGATTTACAATTATGTACTTTGGTACGTTTGCCTATATACATACATCTTTACAACGACCCAAGATTACACTGAATGCTGAATGAGAACAGCGACCATTGCATTGCCATAAACATCTGCTTGTATTGCTATTATTCATTTCATTATTGTCAGGTGTTATATTTATTTATTTTTTTCGTAAATCCGAAGAAGACTGAGCTGAGCCACTGCCCTGCACACTAAGTAACCCTCTTCAGTCGAGATCTTGATGCGATGCGAAAATTACATACAAAAAGATTGAGGATGCGGTGGGGGCCTTTCAACAATGACTTCATTGTTGAAACAAGATTTTTTGTAAACGCAAAAAAACTCGTGTTTAACACTTTTTCAAAAGGTTAAAATCTATATTTACACTTTTTGAAAGCGTTAGTACTATGATTTTTTTGTTTTTACACAGCTTCAAAAGGTTTAAATCTATTTTCCCATTTTTTGAAACTGCTCTTGTTTTTGCACTTTTTAAAAAGGTTAAAATCTACGTTTGCATTTTTTGAAAGGCTAATATTACCAATTTTTATACTTTTTAAAGAGGTTAAAATCTACTTTTACATTTTTTGAAAGTGCTAATACTGTGTTTCGACACTTTTTAAAAAGGTTAAAATCTACTTTTACATTTTTTGAAAGTGCTAATACTATGTTTTTAAACTTTTTAAAAAGCTGTAGGTAAATCTATTTCTGCCCTTTTTGACAGCACTACTACTAAGTTTGGATCCTTTTTCAAAACATTACTATCAGATTTGCCTAACATACTTTAAAGCTGTTTTCCAAATCAAATTATATGACGTCATATTTGCCAGCCTCCAATGCTCAAACAGCCCACACAATAACATTATTATTTTTCGTAAGTACTGCTCTCAAGTCATAAAAAAATAGGAATTGCAAGCCTAAACACATTTGAATAATTTTCAATTGAAATTCAATCCCGATTCCCACAGCATATGACATCGGATTATGCACGGTATGGTAAAAGGTGAGGGCTTGCAGGTGGAAATGTCATCTCTTTACGACCATATGAAGAAATGCTTAGGATTAGATTAATAAATAGATATATAAACGCCACCACGCACACACGGATACGTCATGCTAATCCTATATAACTCTTTACCGTGAGTCGAAGGTTAGTTTACACGGAAGCTCTTTAAAGAAGGCACTTTGGAGAGCACTAAGGACTACTATAGCTATGAAAACCTGCATCCTACTGAAACTAAATGAAGATTTACGGTATAGCTATCCATCAGCTTGACTGCATGCTTGGTTGTAAATTAACTCATTGTGTAGATTTTTATGTAATTGCAATTTTTTAAATCCGACGTTGGCCTTTGTCTGCCTACCTTTATCTTTGGCTAGGCTATTTGATGCTTCACTGGATTTGACTTGACTTCATTTGACTTTGGCTTTGGACTTTGAATCTTTGAATGACTTCATCTTCGCATCCTCACAATTTATAATCCAAACTCCTACGCTAAAGAAAGAAGACGTATCTAGTATCCAGACACGTCCGCATCTGCATCTGTATCTATTCAATTCAAAATAATTCAATAAGTATTTCCCATGAAGGTTTGCAAATTATTCATTCATCGCGAATTATAAATACATACTGTAAATGGTTTCCTCATTTAAATTGTTTTCCATTCCATCCTCAACGTGAACAAGAGTAGCAAGCTATACTCGTTCAGTGTAAAACTGTAGAACTGGACTGCAGATTGATCTGCAATCATTATGTACATAAACATAGAAACACTAGTAGGTAAGTACTTCTCTTACCCATCATCTGATAGACCCAATCCACCTACTTACTATACTTTTACTATTAACGATAAACGATACGACAGCGATAAAGCTCCGCACTAGATTTTATAGCAAAAGAAAGTCAGGATGAACTTTCATGTTCGAAACGAAATAAGTCTTAAGTGGAAGTACCCACACAATCACACTCTGTATCTGTGTAGTGTACTGTACTCAGAGAGAGAGAGGCACTGCAATTATTTACTTTAGCTTATTACTTTTCTATCTGAACAAATTGAGGAACAAGTTCAAGTTGTTCGTAGTAATGAAAGACACATGAAAATAATAATAACAGGTTCAAGTATGTATTAAATTTAATAGACTTATTAAACTTGAAATATTATTTTTATTTCCAAAAGACGTATAAACTTTATGCAGGTATTTAAATTTTAATGGAATGTATCTACCTACCTACAGATACACTGGATCCCTATAGCCACAGCTTCTGCATTGCTCTGGCCAATAGTGTGGGAGTGCTGTCTTTTTATTCTTCTTAATTGTAATTTGTAATTCTGCAACGAGAAATTAATAATGTCAATGTCAAAGCCAATAAGCCAATAGGTGGAAACTTGAGTCAACTTTTGAGGCATAATTACATGGACCAATTATTTAGTTTTACTGACCTGATAGCTGGTAGCAGTTTAAAGGTTTATTTTTGCACATGTATTTTTATCCCATTTCATTTGTTTATACAATCGTTGTATTTTTTGCATAAAATACGTAGTAGTTCCATGTTTAGTTTACTGATATATACGTATTTTGTAGGTGGTGGTGGTGATTCTAGTGATGGTACTTCATGCTGCACCCACTGAAAGAGACAAAAAAAAAATGAACACAATACACCCAAATTAAAATCCAACCACTACTGCACTACCTGTTGTTCTTTTTATATTAAGGAACTGTATTTTATGACTGCATATTTGTGAAGGTATACTAGCTACTACTACACACACTATAGTACATACATAGTATCGTAAATAGTAAAATCGTAAATAGCAAAGCCATATATAGTTCAAAGGCGACAAGGATAATTTATCTCTCGAACTCGAACTCTCGAGATCGAGTTCGAAATTCACCACAGTGGTTTAATACATCGTACCAGCCTACCAACACGTCAATTATCCATGCAATCGCAATCTGCAGTATGCATACATACAGGCAGGCAGCTGGCTCTCTTTGCATATTTGCAGCGTGCAATTATTGAATCTGCATAGGGAGGTATACGTAGGTCCATTTAGCCCTGCATGCATGAGAATCAAAATCAAAATTAAATCAAAAAGCTTACAATGTACAGTTTACAGCAGTATACTGCAGTATCAGCATCACCACTGACACTGACAGGCCAGCTTAAACAGAAATAATAATGAAATCTAAAGTCTAAAAGTGAAGACAGTCTACGGTCTACACACTACTACTATGTACCTATATCAATTCATAAATAATAGAAAAAAATACCAACGAAGTTATATAAACAATAATGTATTGCTCGATAGCTATTATTATACCTCCGGAGGTAACTATGCATAAGGATTAAGGATGTACCTTCCTATGCTATGTATGTATCTCCGTCTCAATATAGGATTGAATGAATGAAAGAGTTGTTAAATAGTGTACAATCGTCAAATCATTTTGTCCGCCCATGGCAAGTTAATAATAAGCTAGTTAAAAAGTAAGGCGTTCGTCGCCGTGATCTCGTTTACGCAAACAATGGAATGTAGAAACAGAGAACAGGAGTGCAGAGAGAGAGAGAGAGACGGCAGAGACTCACTATAGTCAGAGAGCAGAGCAGAGATTGCAATTGAAAATGATCAAATGATGAAGGAATGAACGAGATGCTGAGAGACATCACCAGTTTTACTTTTTTTTCGTCATCCCCACATAACCAAGCAAGCAAATGCCAGCCAAAGGAAACCCAAAATGCTATGTAAGAGCTCACCTATATAGCAAACTATAACCCTTTCAATAGCAAATAGCTATATAGCTATAGGTATACCATTTTACCATCTATAAGTACAGAACTGGCCGTATGCACAGACAGTAGACACTCCAGATAAAACATTACTTAAACACAACACAACGCAACGCACTACATAACTCACTTTTACCTTCAAACTCTCCATTATGCGATATGTATTATGAATATAATCTACATTTAGGATTTTTAACGCGTAGTGGCAAACGCTTAATTACGAGTTTAAATAGCTATATGTACTTCTGACTCTGACTTTTGGTTACGTTTTTTATTTTAAGGATGTAGGTACAGACAGACACATTTACTTGGGCAACTATTTAAAAAAAATGATTTGCATATTTTAATACTGCGCTCGGAACGCAACAGAATCTTGCAGAATTTTTAAGTTTTACTTAAATCAGTTGCATCGTTTAAATAACAACCAAAATTTGCAATACTTACTAGTATGTATGTACCTAGGAAATGCTTATGCAATAAACGTCAAAAAATTATTTTGAAAACTTAACCTATGCGAGACGGTGCTATAAATAGTTGTACATCTTTCTGAAAGTGTTAATTTCTAATTTTACATCTCTTTGAAAACGTTAATCTATTGTTTTCGCCTTTTTGAAAGTGTTAATTCGTTGTTTTGACCTTTTTGAAAGTGTTAATTTCTTGTTTTACTTCTTTTTGAAAGTGTTAAATTCTTGTTTTACCTCTTTTTGAAAACGTTAATCTATTGTTTTGACCTTTTTGAAAGTCTTAGTTACTACTGGTTTTGAATTCTTTTAAAAATGTTATTATTTGTAGTTTTGACCGTTTAGTTAATTTCTAGAAAAAAAAGCACTTTTATAAAGGATTTGTTTTCATGGTTTTCCAGTTGCGAATAGGTTAAAGAATCTGCAAAACATCACATTTTTGTAATTGTAAAAATTCGAGATTCTGGTATTAATTCTTCTCTACAAAGCTATGATTGAACTGCGTGTAAGACAGCTTACACACTAAACCTACACACACCATTAGAATTTAGCTGTCACTGTCACCTTTAAGATGTAATCTTTTTTTTAAAGTGGCGACGATCATGATGATGATACCAAGACCAGGATGACCAGCCCTTTAAATGGATGAATTTGGACGGTAAAAAAATACAATAAAACAAACTTGAGACGAAATATGTACAACGCCTACAACTACTGTAGTAATAGGCTCAATGAAAAAGGCAAACACTCGATCATCCCGACTCACCTAAAGCTAAACATACGCATATGTACCTACCTACCTTATGTATATAAAAACCTCGTAAGATCAATCTGACAAAGAGATGTGTTGGAAGGCAAGGGTGAGAAATAAAAAAAAGGGAGCAAAAAGTAGGAAATGTTAATGTAAATAAGCTAGACATTAGACTTTACATTGAGTATGGGATGAGATGCGAAGTTCAGATTATTTTGGAATGAATGATCAAGTCAACCTCTCAACTCTCTCAACGTACCTATCGTTAGTCAACAAGCATAAACATCTCAACAAACACTTCTAATTCGATCAACTGACGCATGCAAGTACGTACAAAAGGTATAGTTAGGTAGGGATAGAGTTGTTCTTGTACTTCTTTAACCTAACTAGACCAAGATCGACCAACCAGGAAGAGAAACAGGATGTCCTCGAGATGTTTCACTCATAAAAAACAACAATGTACACCACTCCAGCTTCCCGGTACCGGACACAGTGATGTACAAATTGAAAAAATAACTAAGAGCCATCACTGATCATTATTCTCTGCACAGTAATCAGACTGAGAAGGAGCCGGAGCCAAGAAATAAGTATTTCTCGTTTGCATTTATAAATCCTAAACATCCCAATCAAAGTACCTATCTATTTAAATACAATTATATTAACTAACACTAAACTGACTAAACATACACCTAGACGAAGCTATTTGTAACACGTCTCTAAAAAAACATGTTGTTTGATGGTGGTTTGCACACTCATCTGTTTTTGATTGCGGACTGCGGTAGCGGTAGGACACATTACACACTGCATTCCAATCGGGCTAGTAAACATCACAGTTTTTTACAGATTTTTTTCCCCCAATTTTCCGTATCATTGTTTAAATTCAATGAAGATTGAACACACATGGCTGTTGCTATTGCTGTTTATGCAACCGTACGAACTCACTCACTTTCACGTAAAAATAAGCCCATTAAAAGCTACAAAAACAGATTATTACCTACCTCTCTGCTGACAAATTTTGAATTAAAGAATCCAATTGCAACGTGTTGGTAAGGCATACCTATCAACTATCAACTATTAGACGATCAGTATTGCATCGGATGTCTTTCAGAATAATAATTGGAATCCTAATTCCTTTTTGGATGGCAGCAGTGGCAGCACGTACGTCCAACCTATTAAAGAACCAACCCATATGTAATAGAAATAGGTAGTTAATAGTTTTAGCAATATCAGTAGCACTATAGTAAATTAATGTAATCGTAATCGACGCCGTAATCGTACTCACAATGCTTGATGCTTACTCAAGTACGCACAATTATTACCCAAATAATACCACCAACCAACCCAGAATTACAGAAACATCAGTACATGCACATGTGTGATTGTAAATTGAATATGAGGATCTCACTCACTAGTCAGTAGTCAGAAAAAGAAAGCTTCACAGTTTTTCTTAGTTTGCATTTTCAACTTTCTGTCGTTTCTGTAGTTCGTCTGCTGCATTATAGTGTTCGAGTGCGGTTCTCTCGTTCTGGTTCCTTCAGTGCCCCGGCTCTTTAAAAACTGTATGTTCTTTCTGTTGAAGGAAAAAAATTAAAAAAAAATGAATCAAAACCAACAAGTATGTATACACAAATGATCCTGCTGTGACGTAATTTGCAATCTATATATTTTTTTTTTATATTTCAGGAATATTGAGAAAGAGTAGAAGTATGTACATACCTGCGTAATAAGTTAGTGGATGGATTGCGGATTGCAGATTGCAGTCAATCATTTTGTATACAGTACATCTGTCTAATTGAGACACACCAAAATCCACTACCAATATTATAGAAATCACATATAACCTACCTTCATCAATTAGAGAAGATTGGTATGCTATGCATAATTATATAGGCGACCAACAATCTATATAACTATATAAATATTTATACTTACTGTGGCTAAAAGTTATTTCGTATTTATCTTTCTTTCTTTCTGTGGTGTTACCTTCAAAACTATCCTTTTATATCTTTCTATTATTTTGATTTTTTGGGAAACTGAGCATTTTTGATATGTACATACCTAGCTACAGTTTTTATTTTAATAATTTACAAATTTAACTAAATGTAAAGAAATATGGTCAAAATATCAAACTGTAAGTACACTTGATTAATTCATGGACAAGGGTAAAAGAATTATTGGAGCTAAATTGTTAAACACTGATTATGTCCGTATTGATTTGAGGCTTTAGCCTAAAAGTGGTAAAATACAACGAACAAGTAAACAAAAAACAAAATATGTAATGAAGCAGCTAAAAACTCCCATACATACATACACTAAAGATTAAACAAGGAATTACAGAATACGATACAAAGTTTCAATCCTAAAAGGTTATAAAGTTAATAGCGAAATCCAGTAGATAGATAATGCTGATTGATGTTTAAGGATACAATATTTAATGGAAGGGTACAAAAAAAATAACAAAGATACTCTATTAATTATGTTGGTAAGTGGGTATAGGTAGGTACAATAGAGGAGATGTTTGGATCTTGTACATGGCTAATTGTATCCAAATATCCGGCGAAATCCAAATCAATAAAGGTAAGGACACTTCTATTAATTCCGGAACTGATAGACAGCTATATAAAGGCAATAATGACAGACAAATCAAAGGGAGATACCTATCAAATATATGTGTACAGAGCAAAGTATATAAGTATAGACAGTAGAATAATAATAATATAACATAATAAGATGTCATTAGACAATAATATTTAATATCCACCGCGTGCTATACAGATATGAGTATTTTGCATTCAGTTTTGCCACTGCCCACAAGGTTATTGTTTTAGTGTTTTAGTCAGTCAAGCCTATGAAAACACAAATCAAAATACACCTCCTTAATAGTGATTACCACAGTCAATCTCTACTCAAGTACTTTTATGCCTTCATACACTTTTTCTTTTTAGATGTACTATGTGCGTGCTGCACGTCAATTCAAAAACAAATCAAATCAAAATCCAAAGAACATAAGCAGGCAGGCAGAAATTACTGTCTACCCCTCTCAATTACACTATGTAACATCAATGGTCCACCATCAGATGCTAAATGGCAAAAAAAGGGCCATGAGAATGGGCCATTGAAAGTACAGAGGTAATAGTATATTGTGATATTATTGTGATTGTGATTGCGAAAAAGAAGATGAAGATGAATTGACGTGTGAGTGCAAAAGATGAAAGAGCAGATGATATAGACAATAAGAGACCTGGCTGGCCAGGCCAGACCAGACTGTAGGTACTGTGTACCAATAATACTATCACTATCCGTATCTGCTGGTATCTGTAATCTCTACAAACAACAGAGTACAGGCTATTTCACTATAGTTCCTATAGCCTATAGTATAGAGAAAGGGTTTATAATTATAATTACAAAAATCTTCTGCCTAGCAAAGATGAAGATACTATCTGTCTTCCTTTCCTATTAGTACACAAATGAGGCCCATAGGAAAGTTTTGTTTTGCAAATTGACTAGAACTATACAGTCCTACACTATCACTAGTGCCTGTATAGGTAAACTTTCAATCTTCTTCTTCTTCAAACTCCGCCTGATTTCATGTCTATATTTTTGTCTTGAACTTTATTAGTCGATAGTTGGGCGAATAGAGCATCTTCTTTTTTTTTCTTCTAGTGTCTACAATGTGCTATATGGCAATGCAATCACAATCACAGAGAAGATCCCAAATGGAATGTTGAATGTATGGTACCTCAGTGAGACGTTCCGTTCCTCGACTACAGTCAGTTCATCTCGACGATGCGAAGTTCGTCCTTTCCATCATTGAAGATGCAAAGAAAAAGGATGAGGCTTCAGAACACACTAAGGATGATGGTCCATCTTTTTCCTTGGATGAACCCTTTCTAATTTTCATTAGTGACTATAAATACGGCTGACGGCTGACCACTAAAAATGCTTAGAGCAAGCTCATCATTACTTTGTTTTGCATCACAGACAGACAGACTGCATTGGACTGCATACTGATAGAAGATAGCCATTCCCATTCTCATCCCCAGCAGTGCAGCACAAGGCAGATGTTGATCCAATAAAGACGGAACAAACAGACAAGAGAAGAATTATTATTATAGAAAGTTTCCCATCTATTAGCATTCTCAACTTTCGACCGATCAACTTTAACGAATGCCAATATCGCAAAACTTTATTTGCTATTATCAATATAGTCTACTCTAACTCTGTACATATTTTTACGCTGGCAGTGCCAATGATAAAAATGTGTAGCAATTACTGGCTGTGTTCCGTATTGATACCTGTTAACTGTTAACTGCTACTACGAATCGGCATGGTCTCGAAAATAATTGCTCAAAAAATAAAACAAAACAATTAATGCCTCCATCGAATGCGTGGGCTGGTAAAATTAACTTCATTTTTACATCACTGATTTTTTCAAAACTTGCTAATTGCGTCACATTTGCACATAATGTTGAATGTAGGTAGGTGCCTACAGGTACAGGCTAGGATTTCTATCTTCTGTAAAAAATTAAAAGCAATAATTATTGACTAATGTATCAACATTCAACATTCTGATTCCTGTATCTTTTAAATGATTGAATTATTTTTGTACTTACCAACTTCGTCTCCTAGTTTGTTTGATCTCGACCACAGCTACGCCGCCACTTTAGACTAGAAAAAATAGTAACAACAAATGATGAAGCATATTATAGAATGAATGAATTAAATCATAGGTTGTAGGTATGCATGAACACAAATTGGAACTGATCAAGTGATCAATTATGATTACCTTACTAATACAGTTCCATTTCCGCTTGAACAACTTCGAAGGATACTGATAAAGATAAGAACTTCAAAATCAAACTATACAATGAAATAAAAATATGTAAAATAGAAGGGTTTTAATAAATTAAATGGATACGTGACTACTTACCTAAGACTTAAGAAATATGAAATGCCTACGTGAATTACGACGTAATTATAACTGTGCATATTATAGTTGAAGAAATCATATTACAGAAACAGACGCATAATACATCGCATCGGTATAATGGATCTGCAGTTATTGCCAGTCAGAAGTAACTCGTACTAGTAACTGTAACCTATAACTTCAAACAACAAGTTTAGACATTCAACATATTTTTAAGTAACTTTCAACTTCAAGAGTACTGCAAACTGCACTAATAATAATTTTTTTTTGAAAAGTAAAAAGGACAGCAACAATAACCAATAACAATAGACACAAGCGAGTGGCCTTCACTATTGATTTTAGTCATGTCATAACTATGCACCATAACCATCCCATTTTAATTCTCAATTCAAAAAATTCAATGCGTCCCATGTCCCATTATTTCCCATATTCATCGTCAATAGCGGATCGTGCTGTATGTTGTATGTACTTTTAAATAACGATTAAAATTTAGCTTCTTGGTATGATTTACCTACAACCTACATTACATAACTGAGTATTTAAAGATCTAGGTACTTTGACTTACCTCAGCATACCGCACCACACTGCATTCTTTTTTTCTTTTACTTTTACTTAAACTGTAAATACCGAGGTAAAAATAATTATGTTTCGGAATCCATTGTATTGTTCTAGAAAAACTCGACGTTCGCTGGTTCGCTTCTCGCTCAAAAAATAAATCGCGACTGCCCCATTTAACGTTGAGCCGTTTAGCGTCCCATCAAGATGTATTTTGTACCGCATCGGCATTCTTCTAGCGCGTAGGTGATCGAGAATCGAGAGTGTACAGTCAACAGTCAGTCAGTAGTGAGCGATGCAATGCCATTGAAGTTTAAAAAGTCAAAAGAATTAAGACGAAAAAAAAAATGAAATTAATGCTATTGTCATTGTCAGGCTCAAGCTTCATTTAAAAAGGCCATTTTATCTATTATCGATGAATTAGTTAGAGTTAGAGTAGGTAAAGCAAATTACCAATTACCGACCGGTATGCAGGTTTTTACATTATTCAGTATTCGCATTTTGATTTGGCTTTTGATTTTGATTTAATTACATATCTATAGCTCGATAGTTTTTGAGATGTAGCATTGAAACATTGAAAGATTGAAAGATCGACGATTGACGATTGGATTTTGTAGCGTAACAACCCACGCTTCAGCGTTTCAGTAAAAGTAAGATTATATAAAAGAGTACTACAGTTTAATGTTTATATTCAGCGGCGGCTCCAGTCGGCAGGCAACTGTCTACGTTCATGAAGTCTAGCATTGAGAAATGGTTTCAGAATCTCTTGTCGACTGTCAAAACCAAACAGTTTTAGAAGTTTTAGAACAATATTATCAAATTGTCCTTAAAAAACAGATTTATTAACCTTTTGGAAGCTGTATTGTATCTAGTTTTAATATCTTTTTGAAAATGCTAATTTCCTGTTGTGATCGACCTTCTTATAAAGGGTTAGTTACTCATTTTTGATGTTTTTGAAAAAGTTGTTTTCTAGTTTTGAGCAACCTTCTTAAAAGGATTAGTTACTCATTTTTATATGTTTTTGAAAAAGTTATTTTCTAGTTTTGAGCGACCTTCTTAAAAGGGTTGGTTACTCATTTTTGATGTTTTTGAAAAAGTTGTTTTCTAGTTTTTCACCTTTTTGAAAATGCTATTTTCTTGTTTTAGCCTTTTCAAAAGTGTAAGTTACTAGCTTTTGATGTTTTTGAAAAAATACTTCTTACTTTATAGCACTGACCGTTTTGAAAAAGTTAGTTTGTAGGATGAACACTATTTGTAAAAACATCGTTTACTTTCATCTTTTCACAGTTTCTAATAGGTTGTTAATAAAACCATAAACATAAAATTCATTTTAAAATACCAGATATTCGATAAAAAATTTTTTAAATTAGCAAATTCTCAAAATGTGGTTTCAAAAGCACCACTACCATTTTTGTTTTTAAATGGCGCCCTCACAACCCAGAGCTTAATAAAACAACGGATTTGCCTACAACCTTAAATTATGTTTAGAGCCGCCCCTGCTAAAAATGCAGTAGGCAGCAGGAGAGATAGCGGCATGGCAGACATGGAGGAAAAGGAAAATGTTCAAACAACAACAATCTCGACATCCCTACCCGATGAACCTATTTATTAAGGTAATCAGTAATCTCTTGTAGTTAGTAGTTTTTGTCTCGTACATCGTACAAGTCATCAGTATGAGTGGAATCTTGCAGTATAAAATAAAAATGTTGAATGTTTTATGCATAGGTTGGGTAGGTCGTAGGTAACTTTGTTGTGTGTGTGTGTACTTTGATGCTTCCCTTGTACATAACTTGTAATGCTTGTACTTGTAACACAGATAATAAGTCAATGATGATCGATGTAAACCAATAATAATTGGATCAATTCATATTTCATCGCAGCAGCAGCCAGCAGCAGCAGCTTCGATCGATCCATCGATGTTCGATAATGCAACTCGATCGATTCAAGACGCATTATACGAGCAAGCCAACTAGCAACTAACTAAACAAACAACAACAGAAGTAACAACATCAGTGACTGCTTCTGCCTCACAGAAACTCACAGTCAGAAACCCACTGAGCAACTGTGGTAAAATAATTATATATATTGTTTATATTTTTACATAGGTAAATTCTATATCACTTTTTTAATGCCAATGATGATAATATAATATCTGTATGTATGTAGGGACCAAGTACGAGATTATTGTATTAGGCGTTTTCTTTCTCTCATCATCGCATCGGCATCGGATCCCGTCCGTCATCATTCATCAATAACCAAAGGAAACCAAAAACCAGATCAACTCTAACCCCAAGAAGCCCAGCCATGGCTGATAAGCCAATCCATGCATCATCGAGGTACTCAGGGAGGAATTGGGATATGAATTTTTATATTTCAATTGTATTGTAAGTCATCAAGTAATGCAAAATGCTATGGAGGCTCAAGGCAAATCAATATTAACATTTTTGATCAAGCCATTTAACTATAAATATGTACATATGTATTCAGAATTCAGGCTGTGACTGAGAAAGGGAACTAAACTGCAAGCCCTTCTATCTACTACAAATTAGTGTGCTTCGTTCAGTAATAAGTGTAAGTGTAGGTACAAACCAATCTTTGTAAAAATGTAGGTATGTACATAGATAGGACCTTCTAGTTGTAAGTCTGGATGATGGTTACTTGTAATGTATTGTAAATAATGCATACTTCACATCTTCAATGACGAAATGGCCGCTAATCACAACTCCCAAGTATGTATACCGAAAGATTGATGCTCAATAATTGTCTCTTCTTGAAGAATTATGACTCCATTACAACAACAAACTAGTGTTTACATACCCCCACTAACTAGTAAGCCATCGCCATCAGGGTACTGCATTGCCATGGACTATGGACGTTTTCGAAACAACAAACTTTTTCCTCAAACAACATTGGATCAAGCATCAAAAAACCACTTCAAATTCAGCCCAATTCAAATTCCTATCAAAATCCAAGGAGCTTGAGTGACCTTTACAGATACATACATAGATTCACTTATTACAGATACACTCTATAATTTTGACGGAAAATCAGAATCAAAAATCAACATTCAAGAGCCCGATGCGCCAGCAGTCAAAAAACATATACTAATCTCAGAAGTAATCTCAACCACATCAACACAGTAATAATGCAGACAGAAAACAAGAAGATCATAATAAACATAGGGCTGGCTTGAGGTAGGTATATCCCTCTATATCCCTAATTGTAATACCTTTTAAGTTTAGTTGTTTAGTACGTGCCTAGCGCCTGCCCCTGTGATTCTATGATAGAAAAGTAGAGTAAATCGGATTAGGAAATAAATGCGTACATATATAAGGTATACTATAGGTATGTAAACTCAACTAATTATGATTCAGGATCAGACCAGCAGACGTAGACAGCCAGACAGATCACGTAATAATATCTGTAACGAAAGAGGAAGTGTATAGTGCAGTATAGAAGGTATTGCTTAAGTAAAGTGCACTATACGGTAGGTACCTAGGTATGGTTATGGTTATGGTTATGGTAGTAGAAATAATTGTAAGAAAATAAGAGCATTACTGAACTGATCAGGTAATCATGGAAGCAAAGCAGAGCAGAAGCTGAAGGAAAAAAGGAGATGAGGATCGAGATACATTGAGACAAACGAGTGACAAGGCAAGTCGGTTGGACGGTCGGTCGGTCGGTCGATCGTCACAGTCGTCGGCATCGCGGTACAATCTTCAATCATCATCCATCGGTGATTGGAATATTGGATTGGATTTCCTTGGCTTCATTTGGGATGTTCCTTTGGTTGACTTCCCTTGGCTTTATCGAATCAATTCGACGAGAAAAAAATTACATTTCTTTTAAATATTCGAACAATTCAAAGCTACCCTATAGACACTATAGACAGACCCTATAGAGAATGAATCTGTATCTGTACGAAAGACCCATCTATACCAGAACCAGATGGGTCTATCTCTATCTATTATTCATTGACTGTGAGAATTGAGATTTGACTTTTGAATTTTTTTGAGAATGAGGCTGTAATGCATTATAATGGAAAGATCAGTCTTATTCAATCATGCATGCATCACTGCCTCTGCTTTGCTTGATTGTATTGTATTGTGTGTGCCTACACGCGTGTTACGTCACTGGTCGCATCTTGCATCTTTGGTGGATCGGATTGCGGATGGATCAGAACGATTATCTTGGAAATGCTGCGATGTGCGAGATTGTCACAGAAGAAGTGATCTTTCAATGTTTATTAACTACGTCGAGTAATTGTAGCTAGATACACTTGTTAGTGTGATCAGACTTTTATAGGCGGGTGTGTATATGCGTTGAAGACTATCAAGTCACTCATCTCATGGTCGTTGAATACATTTTTCGCTACATGTCTACATGGCTTCCAAATTACCATAAAATTAACAATAATTTGTCGAGTCTGGTTTGGTCTCGTTTGATTTGGCCTCCTGCATAGTCTGGTAGTCGATAGTCTGGTCTAGCCTGTAATACACTGTTCGGGTAACCTTTATATCGTGGGTGAAGAAGCATTTTGGGGTTAACTAGCAAGTCCAGGCTCCACTTAAAAGCGTATGGGACGCAAATCCAACGTCTCCAGCCCCACTTCCAACTTTTCCCCATACATTTACAAAAGGCGTAAGTAAAAACCCCCTATAAAGAAACAGCAAAACTGATATTTACCCTTTTCAAAAGTAGTAAAACTCCTATTTACCCTTTTTCAAAAGCAGGAAAACTACTATTTACGCTTTTCAAAAGTAGTAAAAAACTGATATTTAAACTTTTTCAAAAACAGTAAAACTGCCATTTGCGCTTTTCAAAAGTAGTAAAACTGATATTTACACCTTTTAAAAAACAGTAAAACTGCCATTTATACTTTTCAAAAGTAGTAAAACCGTATAGCAAATAGTTGATGGTTAGGCATTTGTTATGACTTGCGTCAAAATGAAAACAACGGTACGCTGGTATTACTTCACAATGCCTCGTTGTCGACAAAATTACCATTATTTTTAGAATTATTTCAAGAATAACATCTGCATTCTGCATATAGATAGCCCTTTTTTGTTTTAATAATATAGAGCCCTAGATGTTTATTAATAATCTACAATTTTGTGTGAATCTTAAATTTTTCAGCAATTCAAAACTTGCCCGGACTGCAGTGCAGTAGTGCGTTTACACTATAACGTTAAAATGAGATGGGGCCTAGGAGTTCTTCCAAGTTAGATAATCACACCCACACTTGGCTGAATCCGATGAAAATGGAATGAATTAAAGACGCACAAAGCATGAATATCAATGGCGTATTATATAAGAGAATTGGAACTATTGTCAAGCAAATGGGAACCAAGGAGCTAACTAGTAAGTATAGCAATAATAATAAAGAATAATAACAACAATAATAATAATCTGTAATGTGCGTCTCGTATATAGGTAGGTATTTTATATGTATATCTAAAATCGTAGATGCTCAACCAAAGCAAATTCAATTGGAAATATCCGTAGAAGGTGTTCTCTATAAAGAGATCTCTCACTATCAGCCCTTAAAGGTACATATTGTTCTGTCGAGCACCAAAACCAAGCCAAACCAAGCCAACATAACAGCAAGAAACAGAAACAGCCTTGCTGCTTGTTTTGTATCTGCATCTGTGTGTGTGTGTAGGTATACTTATAGATATATATTTGCTTCGCATTGAATCCCAGTGCTATCACGTCTACCTGTATTACGCAAGATGAAATGAAAATGAAAACGAAGCTACTACCTCAACACTTCCACTCCACGCAAAAATAGAGGTAGCCAGCCCTGCTGCCATGCTCTGCCGCCCTGTTCAGGTGTGTTAATCATTAATCTGTGTTCAAACTGTATGCATGTATGGGACGTCCACGACGAAGATTATTACCAGCTACCAAGCTGTTTCTTTCACGCTGATCTCACAGTCAGTCTATAAATTTAGCTCCAACTATGCCCATGGTTTTTTTTGTATTATTGTTCACGTATTGTTATTATTCATTGACGCACAAATCACAAAAATATAACGTCAAAAGTAGTATACGCAAGATGCATTAGTAGGTGTATATATACGCTGTACAACAGTTAGACGAAAATAAAACGGGGATTTACACTGTCTGTGCTTTTGAAGAGCTTTATTCAACGTTACATTTTTCAAAGGTAGTAAAACGGCCATTTACACTTTTTCAAAAACAGTAAAAACTGCAATTAACACTTTTCAAATATAGTAAAAGCGCCATTTACTTTTAAAAGTGGTAAACCTGCCACTTGCACTTTTTCAAAAATAGTAAAAACTGCCATTAACACTTTTCAAATGTAGTAAAAGCGCCATTTTCACTTTTTCTAAACAGGTAAAACTGCTATTTTAAACCTTTTCAAAATCAGTAAATCAGCCATTTACACGTTTAAAAAGTAGTAAAACTTGCAGTTAGATTTGACAGTTTTTAAATGAGCTTTAAAAAGAGCAAAACACGTTTTTTTTGCGTTTGCAAAAGTTACAGTTGTAACATATTTACAGTTTTAAAACTAGCAGATTAAAAAAAAACGAAAAAGTTTTCAAAACTTCAATCCCTGCATTATTGCCCTGCTTTCAAGCAAGAAGCAAGTAAAAGTTGACAATTTTGTCGATTTTGCATTTTCAAAATCGCAGATAGCACAATTTGCACCGCTTTTAAAACTATCTCTCTGTATAGCATTATTATTCCATTCCTCAGTTAAACCTAGTAAGTTTTGCACTATGTGTCGTATTCGTATATTGTTGATACCTTGTTATATCTGTAACAAGGTTTCTACCTTAAAATTAAGACGGAGTAATATGCATACAGACATACGTATACCTATGCTATGTATGTAAGTAGGCATGAATTCTTCTATGTACAGTATAGTGTACCTTCTATGTACAGTTAGCTTGGAAAGCAAAAGTGTACAAAGGCAAGAAGTTAGCAGTTACCTTTACCTATCATTATGCCTACTATGTGTACTATAATTACCAAACAAGGCAATCTGAAGAGCCAAGAGCGTGCTTTCATCTGTGCCTCTGTTGTATCAGCATCTCTGCATAAATGCCTTTGAAAAAAAAAGCAAAACAAAAGAAAAAAAAACTAAAGGGGGTTAAACGTGCCCTATTATGTACGACCGTGTAAGTTAAGTATAATTACGTCGTTGACTGTAGACTGTGGACCGTAGATAGCATTCATTCCTCTATCCCATTATTGCATAAGAAAATATCATTAAAGGTGGTTATCTATGTAATTAGAAGAACGCCGATGTCTACTGTCTAGATTGATGCCGATATTAGCTACACACACTATATCAATATAATAACGGTATAGCTACTATATAGCTAAGCTACACTATAGGATCAAGCCAATACCAAATACCAAGTCTGTCAGATAATCATAAATCTTACATGGTTTCTAAGCAAACTTGGCTTTGTTTCCTTCACTTCTAGATCAATTGTTTGACTGGATGGGAGACGGGACGGTGATGTGTACATTCAACTTGCAATGTCGTAGTTAAGTGCCTAAACCGACTGACTAAACCTTTATAAAATAAATCCTTAAAATAAATTACAAATTGCAAAATTTATATAAATTTTGTTTTTACTTATATGTATTTTAAAAAACAATTTAAAACACCTATAATTAGTTAAGTATAAATAAATTTGAGCTGGTGATGACGGTAACAGTGGCGATGATGCCGATGCGGATGACGCTAACAATAAGTCTGGCTTTTGAAGGATCCTTCTTTGTTTTCCTTACATAATTGTTCGAGTATTTTTGTAATATGTACACGTTCTTAGCTTTTGTATGTACCTACTGTGCTTGAGCATTGAGCTCGTGGAACGTTCACGATTTGATCTCGATCTGTAGCGTCATCGTCACCATCAACTTCAGCGTTAGCTATTAAAGAAAAACATTCCTGAAGTGGCAAAAGCATATTACATTAACATTGCAGAACGACCAAAGCCAAGCGTGTTTCAAGGGACCTCCCAAATATGACGTCACGAAGGCTAAAAACATGAAATACCTAAGCGCTTTCAAAAAGGGTAAAAACATGGAAAAAGCGCTTTCAAAAAGTGCAAAAACATGAAATAAGTGCTCTCAAAAGGTGCAAAACATGAAATAAGCGCTTTTAAAAAATGTAAAACATGGAATAAGAGCTTTCAAAGATGTAAAAACATGAAATAAACCCTTTCAAAAAGTGTAAAAGCGTGGAATAAGCTCTTTTAAAAAGTGTAAAAACATGAAATAAACGCTTTCGAAAAGTGTAAAAACATGAAATAATCGCTTTACAAAATGCAAAAACACGAAATAAGCGCTTTTAAAAAGTGTAAAAACATTGAATTAGCGCTTTCAAAAGGTGTGAAGGAATGAAATAAGCGCTTTCAGAAAGTGTAAAAACATGAAAAAAGCGCTTTCAAAAAGTGTAAAAACATGAAATAAGCGCTTTCAAAAAGTGTAAAAACATGGAAAAAGCGTTTCAAAAAGTGCAAAAACATGAAATAAGTGCTCTCAAAAGGTGCAAAACATGAAATAAGCGCTTTTAAAAAATGTAAAACATGGAATAAGAGCTTTCAAAGATGTAAAAACATGAAATAAACCCTTTCAAAAAGTGTAAAAGCGTGGAATAAGCTCTTTTAAAAAGTGTAAAAACATGAAATAAACGCTTTCGAAAAGTGTAAAAACATGAAATAATCGCTTTACAAAATGCAAAAACACGAAATAAGCGCTTTTAAAAAGTGTAAAAACATTGAATTAGCGCTTTCAAAAGGTGTGAAGGAATGAAATAAGCGCTTTCAGAAAGTGTAAAAACATGAAAAAAGCGCTTTCAAAAAGTGTAAAAACATGAAATAAGCGCTTTCAAAAAGTGTAAAAACATGGAAAAAGCGTTTCAAAAAGTGTAAAAACATGGAATGCCCGCTTTCAAAAGTGCAAAACATGAAATGCGCTCTTTCAAAAAGATAGTAAAAACATGGAATTCGCGCTTTTAAAAAGACACTAAAAACCCGAAATCAGCGCTTTCAAAAATATAGCAAAATCTAAAATTGCACTTTCAAAAAATTGAAAAACGTGGCATTTCAGTCTTGAAAAAAAGTCATTTCTAACTAGTAAGACCTTTTACTATTTGAAAGGCCCCCATTGCATTGGCACGTGAATATGCTCTTTTCGTCTCTGCGATGCGGGGTATACACAGTAGACTCTTAGTCGTGATCAATTTGAGGTTCTATAGCCGTTAAGTGTTAATTTGACTGCTGTTCTGTCTCCGTGAATCTTAAAGACCACACTCCTACCTACTGCATGGGACATGACACGGGATGACGAAGGGCTCTGCTGAGACGTAAAATCAAATTCAAATTCACAACTACACAACTATACATATAACATAGAGATGAAAATGAGAATGCCTACCGAATGAGATGGAGACAGCTTGGAAGCTACCACCATACCACCACCGATTGCGTATTCCATTGCAATTTTATCTGTAAAGTCTGTAATACCTTTAAAAAAATGATTGGATCCTACAGCCTTACAGTTTACAGTCAGTCTTACAGCCTTACAGTTGTTACACTGATACGAGTATTCATTCCATTGTATATTGTACTTGGATTTAAAGTATGGAAAAAAAAAGTGGAGGTAAAAAAAAAGATCAAATCAAACCAAGAACTTAAGAACCCCAAACACTCAGATCATAGACACAAAGACGAGAGAGTATACAAGAGACCAAGCTGAGGTGAGGTGAGATGATGTGATGGAAATATCTACGCAATCCTCACTCACATCAAACCAGATCCAAGGGAACATGCATTCATTCAACTGTGACGATGTGACACTCAGTCACGTCTTTAACCTAATTTTTCTAAGACAAACGGCAGTGACAGCAACAATACAAAGTTGCTCGTATCTTTCAAAGCCCTACAGCCTACAGATCTACACTCTACACCCACAAGCCCACAAAGAAACAAAATGATACAACTAATAGGAAAAATGCTATAATTAATAGGAAAAGACAGATCTACATATATAATCAAAGCTACCGCTACTAAAACACTGAAACACTGATACACACTCCTATCATTACATACAAATGCAAACGTTATTCGTTCACAGGCCGCAGGCCTTCCTAAAGGACGAATAACGTCAATCGAGATTGACGGATGTTATAGCGTTCTCTGTTCCGTTAATCCGCTGCTGCTTTTATCATTTATATAATTATAGGCACACTAGTGATAAGCATGCTGCTGGGTTGGTAGGTAGGTACTTTTCCTTAATAGAAAAAGGATCGAAATATTTGTAGGTATACCTACCTAACCATGGAGTAAGAAGTGCTAATCGTAAGTGAAGCGAATGCTAGCGTAACCCAAAGAGCATTTACCATGCCTTGCCGTGCAACAGGTAGCTCAGGTAGCCGTAACAAATGCCAAATGTCACCAGCTACGAGCCATCCGTAGATCCCCATCGGTCTTTTAAAAAATGGACATGAGTGCTGAATTAACCTATTCGAAGCTGGGAAACTATGGAAAGAATGCTTTGCGAAAGTGTTTATTCTATAAATTATCTTTTCCAAGAAGCAGAAGGTTAAAACGGTTTAAAAAGTTAACATTTTTAAAAACGTTCCGAATCAGTAGGTAGGGCTTTCAGAAAGGTCACAACTATGTAGAAATTGACATTTTTTTAAGCTTTCAAAGCTAGTTAGGAACACTTTGAAAAAGGTCAAAACAAGGAATCGGCATTTTTGAAAAGGTGAAAGCAAGGAATTGGCATTTTTGAAAAGGTGAAAGCAAGGAATTGGCATTTTTTAAAACAATCAAAACCACAGTAAGTATAGCGCTTTCAGAAAGGCCAAAACTAGAAATTAACATTTTTTAAAGTATTCAGAACTAGTAAGTGACACTTTGAAAAAGGTCAACACAAGTAATTGGCATTTTTAAAAAGGTGAAAACAAGAAATTGACATTTTTAAAATCTTCAAACCCAGTAATTATGGCTTTCAAATCAGTCAAAACTAGAAATTAACATTTTTAAAGCATTCAAAACTAGTGAGTGACACTTTGAAAAGGTCAAAACAAGAAATTAACATTCTTAAAGACATTCAAAACAAGTAACTAACACTTTCAAAAAGATCAAAACTAGTATTATCCTTTTCAAAAAGATGTAAGACTAGACACAAACAGTTTCAAAAAGGCTATTCAATCTATATTCAACAATTCAATCTAATAATTCAGTTCTATACACTAACTGTAGCTCCGAAAACACATTGTTTCACTGATTAAATGATTAAACGAGGTCTTGACTATATTGACTGCAAAACATAGCGTCATCACTAATTTAAGGAATGTATGCCTACAAGCGCCATTTTTTACCCTTTGCTTTTGTTACCCTGAGAAAGCTCAGCAGTGTCTGTCTGCATTTCTACAATTTATTCTAATTTCAGTTTTCATTTCTATTTCCATGATTTCCACCTTTTACAATCATAATCATAATCATAGTCAAACTTTTTATTACAATCCATCTGGAATTGGGGGATGCTCTCTTATTATTTCAACACCACGACCGTCCGCAAGCCTTATTTAATTTGGGTATCGATTTCGGTTTTGATTTTGATGGCAATTTTACTAGTTAGTTTTGATTGAATTCCACTTTCACACTTTTAAAACGTTCATGTTGAAAAGTTTCATTGCAGAATTTCGCTAACAAAAAATGCGATCCATACACTCATCTGAATTCTGATCTGATCGGATCGTGTCTATACGATTCTCACTATATACTAGTCACTGTAACTTTCAAAATGGATGGAAAGGAAGGGTAAACCTCGTTATAGTTTTGAGTCTGAAACAGATAATAAATGCACAGCTACAGGTAGGCATCCTGTAATCAAAATCAAATGACTAAACCATCAACCCTGCATTCTTAGTCTTGATTTTCTGGGAAAAGTGATACAATTTTTACCAAGTCTCTAGTACCTACAATAAGAAAGCCATGCTTACAAGCAATCTGTGCAGAAGTATACCTACCTATATAGATAATAGATATAATGTAAAGATCAAAATGAAAATGAGAATGAGAGATGTACACACATCTTGATTACAGTGCGGTAGTGCCTAGACACATCCGTAAAGTGTTACCTATCCTTTTAGCATCCGTTTGTGTCTACATTTCGTTTTTTTTTGCTGCTTTGTTTTTGTTTGACTCTTCGTCTTCCGTAGAAAGTTTGCATCATTTTAGTTTTAGATTAAAAAAGTGAAAATTGTAGCATTCCTTTTTTTTCTCGTCCCTTGATGAGGATTTATGACACACGATTCTGACACTACTGTGTCAGTAGTGTGGTGGTGGTGGTGGCGGCGGCAGAAGGATGGTGTGGTTTAAAAATGTCGAGGGAGTGAAAAAAAATAAACCAAAGTTATACACAGAAAGTATACGCACAAAAATGTCTACAAAAATCCAGATCAAAAGAAAATAGCTGAGGAAGTTGATTGTATCAATCTCAAGTCTAAATCAGTGATGATGCTCTCCCTTCTGTCTAACAGACTATGAATAATCTTTTTTATTTCTTTATTTTTCCCATTTTAATTAGGAAGGAGCTCTTTCACTCTCAATTTTAAGAATACTGATAGACTGATACTGATACTGATGGGCTGATAGTAAGTATTATAGTACTCCGATTTCTATAAAGCTTTACATTTTACATACACGTTTATTTACAATACAGGCAAATTAAGCTGCTACAGTAAATAATCTGGAGACAGGGATAGGCGGCTTCAGCTTCAGCCCATAATGCATCTGGGACCTCTTAATTTATTTAGCTCGATTTTATAATAAAAATGTTGCGGTCACGTGTATTTTGTTTGTATCTATATAGCTATACATATATTGCTATACTATATACATACTATATAGGCACTTAACGACCGTCTCTACTCTATTCTGTATGTATTTATTATCACAAATACATAAATACCAACTTCTATCTAATTATACCCAGCCACTGTAAATTCCTATTCCTATTACCTTCAGCTCAGCTCACGTTTTTATTCTCTGTTTTCACTGTATTGCAGTGCATATAGGTGGATATATATGGGCATTATTAATTTATTAGGAAGGCTGCTATATGCAAGTATGTACCTGTATTTAAGTTACCTATAATGTATTTTGTATTTATTTACTTCGCAGTTACTTCGCAGCAGTTGTAATAATGATATCTATAGGCATAGCGTGTGGCTGGTGCTAGACCGTAGAATGATTTTCTTTCACGCAATTTATTAATTATTTTTAGATCAAATAAGTGTCTACATTTCAGCTATAATTATAGAGCCTATCAAATACCTCCAATTTACAGTTTATGATTACTTCATTACTCCATGGATTCCTTATGTACCTACTCCAATTTCCAAGCTCCTAATTGAGAAGGGTAGAATCTTACAATTTACAGAGTAAGTGCCTTTAAATCGGTACTGTGACCGTATTTATTAATATGGCAATATACATAATACATACTAGCATTAGCCAATAGCTAGTAGGTCAGTACTGCTAACTGTGAAGGCGTGTAAATTAAATAATAATAATTATTATTCAAAAATGTAAATTAAATGACAAATTACCAAAAGCTTAAATGCTGTAAAATGTGACTGAAAAACTTGCAGTTGCTCCAATTTTTGGTTGCATAATAAATAAGAATATAATATAACGCGTCCTAATTGAAGCTTCTAAGAATAGGACAGAAATCGTTTAAAATCATAACCAATAATGAATAATCATTTAATCATTGTTAATTTTAGTTCTAGTAAGAAATAATAATAAAACCATATTTCATGTCTAGACTATTAACAGTATAGAACTGCAATTGCATTTCAACTGCTGCAGTTTGCAGTTGATAAAATCTGTGGAAAAAATGTAAGCTTGTTTTGTTTACAGTAAAAATGTCAATTGTAGAAGAGCTTGCTTGTCGTACATTACAAAACATTGAATTGTGGATTGACATTTCTAGCAAACAAGGAGTCGACGGACTTACAACATCTGTATCTGTATTCAGATGTCATTTAATTTTTTAAAAAGTCAAAAAAAAAAATCAAAAAAGTGCAATTGAAGTCTGTTCAAGACATTTTTTAAAAATGTTCAAAACTTGTTTTGCATCTTTACGATGAGCGCTGCGATGATCACTAGAACACAGAGCAGCACTGACGGACGGACGGACGGACAGAACAGAAGAAAAGGAAAGGAGAAGACAGACCAATTGTTGTTTTATAAAAATATGAATGCATCATTTATGATACAGAATAGCACACTGCCTGTATTCTGTATAATAACACTACTGATCAATTTAAAAGAAATATGCGCTCAAGAGGCTAAACATGAAGGCTGGAAGATCGAGAAAAAAAATAACAACAATAATAAATGCAGAACAGAAAAGCACATGTTTAAAGTAAGTAGTAACCACTACCACTACCACATAGCATGCACTGATACAAATCCTCAATACAAAACTACCTGAGCAACTATAGCTATATAGCACTTACACTCTTTAATAAGCGCCCATGGCTTCTACCTATAGCTATATAGCTATAGCTATGCTATGTACATAATAGATTTTGGAATGAAGGGCGTGTGCTCTGATTTTCAATTGAGGCTCTCAAATTCATCCCTTGAAACATCTACATACTACACAATACAATACAAAATCAGCAGATTGCAAATTCAAATATTTCGTTCAATCATACTATATAGGAGGTATACCTATAGCCAACTATAATTATAGGCAATCCGAAAATCCTGCATTAAACCCCTAAAATTAATAGGCAAGTTGTGTACAAAATATACATAGATCTATAATTACGCTCATAATTGTATGTATGTATAAAGCTGTGGTTAAATACTTCTAAATTCTTCGTAATAATTGTTAAGTGCATTTAATTCCTGCGTCCTGTCTTGCATCTTGCGTCCCATGCTCTTACATGCATAGGTATACAATGAAGTTACGCAATCAACAATTATTAACAACATCAACCCCGAGAGAATCTGAATCTACTACCTACCCTTCTTTATAGGCATAGGCGAACGATGATGATGGTATAAGCAACAAGAGTAGGTATAGTAGGATGTCTTTGACCAAATCAGGGAGCGTATGTATTCACATGTGTTCGACGGTAGGATTTTAAGA
>JAQFZC010001843.1:0-26462 GCA_034695205.1 Dicyrtoma fusca | reverse complement strand
AGCTGATTTTTCAAAAATGACTAGACTAGACTAGCTCATCAACGTCGTATACCAATCCATGTGACTTGACTAGACTAGGCAGTTAATTTTTAGCAAAGACTTGACTACACTAGACTAGCCTAGCAGTGACATTTTATTTGACTAGACTACACTTGACTAGCAAAAATTTTGGGCAGCACTGGCCACTTCTGCTCAAGCCCAGAATATCCGCGTAACAAGTGAAATAAGACCTTAAAATATGTCCAATATACTTCAACTTTAATGCATACTGAATTATGCATAAAATTTGGCTGTGTGTACCTAGTGTATAAAGGTAGGAATATTATATTCTTTACAAAATTAAGGAAACTAGTACCAGAAGTTACATTCAGCCTTTTGGGTAAATAAAGGCTGAAGGGAAAATGCTTCATTGACGTAAGTAACGTAATTACGTAAAGTACCTATTTAATAATTCATCCTTTTAAATTAAATAGTCTACTTACATTTAGATTAAGTATAAAGAGTCAACCGAAACCCGAACCAAACCCACCAGTGACCAGTAAGCAAAACTGTAGTGTCAATGAGAGTTGTCAAATTCGAAACGAATAGTTTTTTTTCTTGGCTACAAAATTACAAACTGCAAAAATAAATTAATAGGGTTCTCAGTTCTCTGCTCTGCTGGGTTTGCTGACATTTGACGTTTCACGCCTGTTTTGATCTGCTGACTCTGGGAGGGAGTGAGTTATACATAATAATTAATGGTGGTAGTAAAAACGTATTTGAAACGTATTTTTGTAGGGTACTTACTGCTGATTTATTTGTGACAATAATTTGGGTAAAAGTGCGTTACCATTGTCAGTTGGCTTTGTGCTGTTTAAGCCCAAGCCCAGGTCTGACTGAATGACATCGACATCATCGTCATCGTGCAAAAATAGATTCGATACTGCTATTATTATTACTATTTTTTTTTAAAGTTTTTACATTTAATGGTTTTTTTTGGTAAATGTAATGGTAAATTTAAAATTTAGTTCAACTTATTTACTTCTGAATTCTGAAAGCAAAATTTATGTTTTACAAATAGTAAGGCTACATTACATAAAAGATCTTGATCGAATTGTCATGTTCTGACAGCACCCCTCCCGAAGAGGCGCACAAAAAATAGAATTGTCATGTTCTGACAGCACCCCTCCCGAAGAGGCGCACAAAAAATATATTTCCGCATTTATAAAACCAAAATTACTTTTACTGCTCGGTAGCATTCGACAGTGTAGTACTCGTGTTTCTTACGTTGCCATTGCATTGTGCACTAGTAATAAAACTAGTATTGTTGATTGTAGTCGTCGTAGTGCATCTATGTACGTAGAACGAATTAACACTTTATTATTTAATTGAATTGATAGTATTACCCAAGGAAGTTACTTCATAGTCAAATATAATCTGACTATAATTACTGTTACTGACCACGCATAATTGACAATTTATTTACATTTGTGTACATTTATATTGTAGATCTCTTATCGGTGCATTCGTTGTTTTACTTCGGGGGTACTGGTGACAATATCTATCTATTAAAGCATGCCTAGCTACAATTAAGTTGGACTGGGTGGGTGGTGCAAATAACAGACTTAGAATATCAGTCGAAAAATGGCAGTACTGACTCGTCACTGGTGTGATTTATCAAGAGTTGATAAACAGAAAGCTTTACTTTTAGTACGATCAAATTGTCAGCAAATTTTGCGTATAAGAAGTAGACAGCTTAGTCAGCAGGAATCATTTTGAAGGATATTTTGCACTGTCTGTAATGCGTAAATATTTACAGTGCGTGTAGGTAGTAAGGTGTATATCACAAGTATTTAGGTTGAAGGAGGCTGAATCTGAATTAAATCTCTTTTCATTCACAAATATGCAGTTGATTATTTTTTAAGCTATATATTCAGCATTAGGCATACCTATTCAAATGGTTTCATTGCACAGGTGGTCGTACAAATATGTTTTGATTAGGTAACTTCAATAGGGTATGAATAGGAAATGCAATATCTAAAATCTAAGGTCTATTATCCAGAGATAAACGATATCTGCTTAGCTAGTGCTCTACTTTAGACCTGACGAATATAGGAATCATAAGTAGGTGAATCAGCCGTGTATCGTGGTTTTAAACATAAACAGGATACTGATCTTTGTGAAATAGCTACCACCCGCTGTATTAAATACGTGAAAATAAAGATAGATGTACTAAATAAACAATAATTTATTGTATCTTTTTCACTAGAATTTTGGGCATCTGACATCAAATACACGCAAGCTGAAAGATAACTCCCTGCATCGCTCAACAGTTCAAAAGTTGTTTGTGAGAGTAAACGAAGATTTTTTATTTTGGTATCAACTGGGTTGAGCAGTTGAGATTTGCCAGGCGCTATTGTTCGAAAGCGCAAAGGGAAAAGGGTGTTAGATAATGTGGGGGATTGATGTGGAAGCAAGGGAATAGACATGTAGAATTTGTGGAGCTGCAGGGAGAAGAGGAAACCGAAGGACTTTTGGCGAAAACCAGGTCAGATAAAACGTCATTTTCCAGTCAGTCCGGTAAACGCAGAACTCGCAGTTCGTTTAATAGGAATTTCAGCGAAAGTAGTAGTAGCGACGATAATTCTGAAGTAGTTTCTTTCGGAAGAAATCGCTCGTCTCGTTTTTCAAAGACGAAGCGAAAAAGCAAAATGTTACGACAACAAGGACGCTTAAGTGTTGACAATCCGAATTACGGTGTCACAATTAATGTGGGGGATGAAGAGGAGGGAGGTAGTTCTTCTGAGCAAGGCGCCAATGTTATTACATCCGAAGAATACAGAAGACAGCTTAGTCACCGAGTCATCAACAGCAATCGTAATGGACGGTTTTTGCGATGCGTTTCAAGCGTGGGACGTATGGCTTGCTGGTAAGATCAAATGAAGTTCTTGACAATAATTCTATCAAAATGTCCATTGTGTTTGCGTATCAAGCACCCCGCCTATAGTAATAATATTAATATTCAAACACTGATAATTCATCTCAGCATTGTGATTGGTCGTTTTTGTAGGTGCTGCTCGAGATTCTCTAGATTCTTTTCCAGTAAAAAAGAATTGAAGCCCAGGGAGTTTACTATTGGAACCCCACTGGAGGAGAAACACCCTCCAAATATTATTAGAAATCAGAAATACAACATATTCTCATTCATTCCTTTGGTAATTTATTAGAATCTATTTCGCTGGAAAGGATAATCTTTCTTGAGATTGTTATGCAAGAGTGCAGTGATGTAAGAAATAACAAATGGGTTCTGTTATTTCTTTTACGTTTTAGGTTCTGTACCAGCAATTCAAATTCTTCCTTAATTTGTACTTTTTGATAATGGCATCAAGTCAAATTTTTCAGAGCGTTCGAATTGGATACTGGTTCGGAAAAAATTGATTTACATACTTTAAAATCATAATTATTTTACAGTATGTGTTGTATTATATTTACTTATGTACCTGCTGAACCAATTACCCATACATTTCATTAACTAATTCATTTTTATTTTATTCAGGTACACGTACTGGGGTCCTTTGGTAAGAGCTTTTATCTACATCTACCTATATATATTGTGTTAATAGTAAATAGTAAATGATATATTTATTCTGCTTCAATTAATCATTGTTTAAGCCGCCATTTACCTTGAGTAATCTGTTGTCACTTAGATATTTGTCATGAGTGTGACTCTCATTCGGGAAGCAGTGGACGACGTTCGGAGAAAGAGGAGAGATAAGGAAATAAATAATCAGAAGTACATCAAATTAAAACGAGACGGGCAGACGTTTATTCCCAGCTCAAAAATAAAGGTTCTGAAGCTTGATTTATTTCTACTCTCTCCTATAATTAAGGGAAAAAATTATTTACTTATTCATATTTAGCTATCGATTTAATATTAACGTATAGCATCGTACTTATTCAAGCTATTATTTTAGCGGATGATTAATTAATTGCTTTATTTGTGTATTTATATTAGGTCGGTGATCTAATAATGATCGAAAAAAATCAAAGGGTCCCTGCTGATATGGTTTTGCTTAGAACGAGTGACAAAGCTGGCCGATGTTTCATAAGAACTGATCAACTTGATGGTGAAACAGATTGGAAGTTAAGATTGCCCATCCTTCAAGAATATGAGAATGATTCAGATGTGTTTACGAAGAACATTACTATATATGCCGAACGGCCCCAAAAAGATATCCATTCATTTGTAGGAACCATGACCAGGGTACATGTCACTCATTGTTCATCGCGATTATTTAATGGAGCTAAATCATGTTTTTTAAATTTCGTCTTCATTTTAAATGGTGTAGCCTTGTGGAGTGGAAGACGATGGAAAAGAAGAAGTTGGAATTCAGCTCGAAAATACCCTTTGGGCTAACACAGTCTTGGCGGCTGGTAACGCAGTTGGAGTTGTTATTTATACAGGAAAAGAAACACGGAGTGTTATGAACAATTCCATTCCCCGTAGCAAAGTTGGACTCATTGACCTTGAAATCAATCATTTAACTAAAGTATGTGCATTGATTTGCATGATCGGTTATTTCTAGTTGAATAAGTAAATAAAGAAAAGTATTTTAATTTGAATGGATGTTTTTTGTGTTAAATATAGATACTGTTTCTCGCGGTTGTTGGTCTTGCCTTTCTGATGATGTGTCTTAAAGGTTTCGAAGGACCTTGGTACAGATACATGTTCCGCTTTATTTTGCTTTTCTCTTACATCATTCCGATCAGGTACCGGGTTACTAAAAGTTTTGGGAAATGTTCATTCATTTCCGAACTGTTGCACGCTGACTCTACTTATGAAATTAAAATATGACTGTTTAGATAATAATATTTTGTTTTAACTTGTAATCGGTCTTCTTATAAATTATGTTTAGCTTACGTGTAAATCTGGACATGGCTAAAGCGTATTATGCTGCTATGATTCAACGAGATGAAAAAATTCCTGGTACAGTTGCTCGTTCGACAACAATTTCCGAAGATTTGGGTCGAATTTCGTATCTTCTTACGGATAAAACTGGAACTTTGACCCAGAATGAAATGATATTCAAGCGTTTATGCTTAGCAAATAGTCAAGCTGATTCGGCGGATGATATTCGAGAAAAGTTGAAGATCGCATTTACTGGTCGAAGCAGCGGAGTCAGCAGCCATATGCGAATGGACGAAAACATCAGAGTGAAGGAAGCAATAAAAGCCCTAGGAGTTTGTCACAATGTAACACCGGTTGCTGACGAAGTAGCATCAGATGAAGAAATGTTTGCCGGTACTGATCGTGATGTAACCTACCAAGCGTCTAGCCCGGATGAAGTAGGGCTTACAAAAATTATAGTATCTGTTACATTTATTACATTATAGTCAGGGGCAGTGCTTGCCATGGAGTTGGTCTGAAAGTATTTATGATATTAATTTTAAAACTTGCAGATTGCCTTAGTTAACTATGTGAAAGATGTCGGACTTTCCCTCATACAACGAGATTCGACTACAATGACTTTAAAATCAAATGATTCTGGTATAAAATTAAAATATGACATACTTCATGTGTTTCCTTTCACATCGGAAGCTAAACGAATGGGAATCATTGTGAAGGTACTGCTGTATTTCTTTCTATCATCTATTTTTAGTATAAAATGTAACTGATGCATATTTATTAAAGTAACACATTTTTCTGACAAATACATTAACAGACATATAATGAAGATCAAAATGAAAACGAGCGCAAAGAAGAAATTATATTTTATCAAAAAGGAGCAGATGTGGTCATGAAAGACATCGTTAGGTACAATGACTGGATGGACGAAAGCCTGGGCAATATGTCTAGGGAGGGCTTGCGTACTTTGGTAGTGGCAAAAAAGACCTTAGACCCTTCAGAATTCCAAACTTTTGAGAAATCTTTTAATGAGGCGAAAAGTAGTAAAGTTGATCGACCGAGCGCCATTGCTCGAGCAATTAGCTTATTAGAAAAAAACATGGATTTGGTGTGCGTGACCGGGGTAGAGGATACTTTACAAGAAGATGTTAAAGTAACTCTTGAAACTCTGAGAAATGCTGGAATTAAAATGTGGATGCTTACCGGGGATAAGCTAGAAACGGCAACTTGTATTGCAAAAAGTTCTAAGCTTGTGGCATTGCAACAAGATATGTATATATTCAAGGAAATAGCCGATAGAGCTCAGGCATTTAGTGAACTCAATAATTATAGACGAAAGTCCGATCAGCCTATAGTAATCAAAGGAGAATCCCTTGATGTAAGTAATTTAAAGTTGATTTTCGTTTCCTATTAGTAAACATGTTTTCAATTTAATGCATTTCATCATGAATGCCTAAACTAATGTCATTAATTTTAATTTTTCAATAGGTATGTCTACAATATTACGAAAGAGAGTTTATGGAGTTAGCTTGTGCAGCACCAGTTGTCGTTGTTTGTCGTTGCTCTCCTACTCAAAAAGCTAAAGTAGTCGAGCTTGTTCAAAAAAGCACTGGCAAACGAACAGCAGCAATTGGTGACGGTGGAAATGATGTTGCAATGATTCAGGCGGCAGATGTTGGGATCGGAATCGAAGGTTTTTATTTTAATTAAAATATATCTATATATATATATATATTGTCCTAACTTGTTTTTAGTTGTGCTCTAGCTTTAATCACTAATATTACTATGTCTGCAATCTTTGGTACACTCTCTATCTGATCTAAGTTAATGATCTACCCGATGTTTGTAACCACGTATGCGTAAAGGACAATAAACAAATTACAATACAAATTACAAATATAATTGTATAGATACAAAGATAGAGATATATAGTATGCGATTATGTATTAAACGTAACATGCTGGACAGGTCAGTCGGTGTGTTATTGATCGAGTTTTTCGAACATAGCCTTCCGACGATACAAATTTTATACGTAGAGCATAGGATTTGTATCCTTGGAAGGCTATATACGAAAAAATCCAACAATATCTTTTCAAATTTCAGGGTAAATGCTAACCAATACCTCGTAATGGGATGATCGCGAAGTTAATCTTCAAGGTTAGTGACTGGTTGAACTTTGTGTTGCTAATTTTTTTAAAAACTATGTTTTAACAGGTAAAGAGGGACGGCAAGCATCCTTGGCGGCAGATTTTTCCATCACTCAGTTTAGTTTTGCCTCTCGTCTAATGTTAGTTCATGGAAGATACAGCTATAAACGGTCAGCATCTCTGGCTCAGTTTGTGATGCACAGAGGGTTAATCATAACAGTGATGCAAGCAGTATTCTCTTCCATATTTTATTTCTCGTCTGTTGCTCTTTACCAAGGGCTTTTGATGATTGGGTATGTATTTACATTGCATTTGATTCAATATCAAATACCAATTACATAGATGTTTGTTCGTTCTACCGAATTCTGCTCATTTTATTACTACTCTTTATTGTTCAATTAACGTGTTTGTACTTGAGTACATCTCGGTTCCGAAATTACTGATGTAACGCACCATTTTAAACTCATGAAAAATTAATTCCATGTTGTTATATGTGTGTTTGCAGATATGCAACTGTTTATACGATGTTCCCTGTGTTTGCGTTGGTACTCGATAAAGACGTAAAAGCGGAAGATTTGCTTCGTTTACCTGAACTTTACGCAGATTTGGGCAAAGGCAGATCATTAACCTACAAAACCTTCTTTATTTGGGTCCTCGTCAGTGTTTTCCAAGGTATGATATTCGTTAAAATTTTAAATCTAAACATGTTTTACAGAGTTTGTAATGCACATTTCCAAAGGTTTAGTAACCGTGACATGGTTTCGAAAGTCATTTAAATTTGTTGCACTTGTCGGCAGAAGCTAAATTTTATAAGGGCTTTACAATTTTACAGGTGGCATGATTATGTACGGAGCCCTGATTCTGTTCAAGGACGAGTTTATTCATATTGTGTCAATCAGTTTTACGTCCTTAATTCTCACTGAATTAATTATGGTTGGATTGACCATTCGAACAATGCACAGGTTGATGATTGCTGCAGAAGTTTTTTCATTCCTCACCTATGTGGCGTCTCTTTTTATATTTCATGACTATTTTGGTAAGCTTTAATTGAATTTTTAATTTTACTATAATTTTAATTTTCGTTTATTTCATCTGTCACAATTTCTTTTTTTAGCTGAATTGATTGGTTTACGCAATATATTTTATTGCAGATAAAAACTTCATCCTTACTCTAACCTTTGTGTGGAAGGTGGCTCTTATAACCACGTGCTCGTGTCTCCCTATATATGTAGCGAAGTACGTTGGGAGATGTATCGCTCCTCCGAATTACTCGAAACTGGGATAAATGTGATAATTACCGCTACTGTTATTCCTACGCATATTTATTAACTACACCTGTAAAGGTTGAAACGCAATATGGAGTATAGTATTAATAATTTGTTTATTCATCTGCTATATTTTTTGTTGGCTGGATATCATCAAAGTTGCTTAAATCTCACCTGCATTTAAATAATAACTAGACCTTTAGCATGAAGGGAGAATAATATAGATTTATGAACGATTGCTAGGAAAAATTAGTTTTGAGTTCTCTTCCACTTTTTGTACAGTCTACGATGTATATAGTTAATGCATTCATAATGTTGGAATCTAAATTACCTCATTTGTTTTGTACCGACTAAAAATTTTTAAACGAAAAGGAAAACATCGAATCGAGTAATCTATTGCAGTAGAATTAACAAGACGATAATTAGGTAAAACACAACTGCTGTGAATTCCATTACGCCGTATTTCACGGTGTTGCACTGATGCTAATAACTAATATCTACCATATTCACAAATTAATTATTTGAAAACATTTCTTATGACTTAATCTTTTCCGTATTGTTTGATTTATAATAAGCTTATAATTCCATGATGCAATAAAGGTAGAAATACACAGTACACTTGTACGTTTGCCTAGTACTTTTGTCTGCAAGCGATAATTTGGCGGAATTCACTGGGTTTTATTAAACTAGAACTGGTTTGCCTCAGAACTCTGAATGAAATTTTTTTGTGATGCTATCAGTTTTTTGTCTTTTTTTCGATTCCTCATAATAATTTATAATATCTTCTATAATTTTACGGTACGTTGTGTCAGTTTCAGGTGATGGCAGAAAACATAGTGTGTAGTTTAGCTGCAGCTATCCCTTAGCATATTTTAAAAACTTAAAAAATTTCGGTTGGAGTGTCACCAGTTACTTAATCGTATTAATGTTGTCCATATTATTTGTAGTTATGGCGCATGATTAATCTCATTCTAGTACTGACAGTGAGATGTCTAAGTCAACCTGAGGAAGCGTTTTAGTTTAATACTGAACTGAACAGCGTTGAATTTTACAATTACTTTTTATTTAATTTATAACCATGCTTTTATATTTGTATATATAACATGTTTTCAATTTCGTGATCTATGTATATAGGTAGTTTTACTTTTTTATTTACATTTACATCAAACTAATTTTATAGCTGAATCATTATGTAAGCAAATTCAGTTTTTGTAGAAAGTTTAGGAGTGTGCTACACAGTCCCGTCAATATGTGTACCTAATTATTTTTTCTTTCGTGTTTTGGTTTTAGTACAAGTAGGTACGCCTGGAAAAACTTTGAACATTTATACAAAAAATTAGTTGCATTTAATGTCGTAGATAGTAGTATGTAATAGATAACAAAACCCTTTGTTTGTATGCTGTATATTAGTCATAAACACAAACGAATAAACTAATTAACGAAAGATTTTAAATCATAAAGTGATCCTATACATTTTCATGCATCGTCCTCATTCCAAAAGCATTCAGTGTATATGGCTCATAGCTCATTAGTTTTTCGCATTTTCTATTAAGTATACATATTCTACCGAAGGAACCTATCTGGACCTTATGTTGCCAATAAGTGAATTCTGTTCTAGTAATCTGAAACGCATCTTCACAATGCCTTTAACTCCATTAGGATAATGCGTTTAATGCATGGGGCAGACGAACGCATGCGCTCCACATCACTTAAATAGGATTCACTCTTTGCATTGATGATGGGTTTCAAATGAGTTTTGGTAGAGTGTACAGTCTTAAATTTCCATGGCTTCGTAACATTTTTCATTGACTTTCCAAAATTTTCTCGACAAGCGCAATGAACGCACAATGTAAATTTCTAGGACTTACCTTTTTTACTAGTACTTTCGAAGTTTGTGTGAATTGAAGTAAAAACGCAAGCTTATTATATTGATGCAATGCCTAATTACTTACATAAACGCTAACGTTTTACGTTCGTAAACGGAGACCTGGATCACATGGAGTGCGAATCCAAATCCATTATCTTTTTTTCTTGAAGTCTTGCAGTCATCAAGTCCTAGACGAGGCATGTCGCGTGCAGTGCGCTATTTACATTACCTGCGCTACAAGTGAAGCATAATATGTGTATAATAGATTTTTTGCGTTTTTTCTAATCGAGTAATTTGTTTAGCCGTCCAGTCCAACACAAATCAGTCCAGTTTGACTAAAGTAGATGGAATTTCTGTTTTCTTATTACATTGTAAAACATATTTTGCGCCACAACTATCGCATTAGAACAATAGCTTGCGCTGCTTTCAGCGCCTATTTTATGCAATCCAAGATATTTTACATGCTGCGTTATATACGTCACTTGTAGCGCGTATACACTGAAGGTAGCTCACGGTAATGTAGAGCACTGTACGTCACATGCCTCGTCCAGGACTTTTTTACTGCAATTGAAGGTGATTCTTTCTTTGATTTCAACTGTGACCTATGACTGTATGTAACATTATAAATTATTACCTAGCTGTATCTGATGACTGCAATAAACAATTTTTGCAAGATTTATATTATTAATTATTATAACTCAAAAACGTTGTTTGCTTGCACAGTTTTGTATGGAGAGCATACAGTTGTTATAAATTCTAAAATGTGCACACAATATGTAATCCATACACTCTTGCAACATTCACGTTTGAATTATTGGTGGGGAGGGGGGGAACTAATTGGATAGTGTAAAATAAAGGGTTTCTCTCTCTCGCATACTCAAACTTAACACACCTACTCAGTACTTCAAATTAGTGAGAGTTCAACACTTGAATAAATGGTCTATTAGTAATCCGTACGTACCCACTAATATATTTTATTATGAAAATAGTTGTTGACTTGCATAGTGATTTTTGGAGAAAAGAAAACTTTGAAGTATACATACAAAACTCTTGAATGGAGTGATTGCATCAGTGGAAGGTTGACCACTACAGTTGGTTAGGCCGTTTGTAACTGCAGCGATAAACTTCTCTGAGTAGCTACAACCACATTTGTTAGGTTGAACAAACTGACGTTGAGTCCGGAGAAGGAATTACATAATCAGTTATTACTATTATGTAACAATAGTTTGTTCTAGGTGTCGTATTGCCGTCGAAGTATTTGGTAGGTTCTATATTCGTATGGACACGATCATCCGTTTCCATAGTTAAATTAAATTATTTACAAAATAACTTTCCTAAATTATGTACCTAAGAACTTTAGAAATAATATCACGAACGCTTGAGCTCTATTTTAACAATCAACTGTGTAAGTAGACTATGGATATAAATAATACTATACGCATAAACATATTTCTAGCCCGCCTCACTAGATCGTTGCAAAAAAGTTGAAGGCTCTGGAATAATAGTAACATTTAAATTTTCCCAAAATTTGATTCTATCATAGAACGGTTCGGAAACGAATCTGGGCTTTTGATTGATTTCCAAAAATGTCATATTATTTGGATCGGAGATCGGTGCCCAAAAGTCTACGTCCCTTCCATTTTCGTCTGTGTACAAAGGACGCCTAGAAGATTCAAAATGGATTTATATTTTATATATTAATTGCAAAATATGCACCTTCAGTGTTTATAAAGGCAAGTGATTATCTGCTTACAGCTTTGTTACAAAATTGGTCCAAACGTTTATGAGGAACTCGGAAACTTCATATTCTGGTGTATTTAATGCCAGCGGGTGAAACCAGTTGGTGTTGTTCATTAAATACTAAAAAAAAAAGTAAAAACAATTCAGTTAAAAGTACTATGTATTCATACCTCAATATATTTAGAGTGAGCGCATACACCGTTATCCGTGAACCGTTACGCAATTCCATAAAAGTGTAAACTCAAAGCGTAAAGCGAAAATGGATTTCTAAACACTTACTAAGAGATCATCGCCATGTGTAACTCCTGCAATTCAAAAACAATAGTTTTGATTAAACTAAGTGGATTTTCAATTTCCGAAAGCAATAAATGTCACTTCTAATGAAACCAAGCAGAGCAGTTCAAACTAATGGAGGTGAAAAAACTTACCCCATTCATACTGTCGATAGCCTAAACTGTTGGCTAGTCCTAGACTGCCCTGGTAATTGAAATAGTATGCGTACGTGGGCTGCCCGTACACCGCATGATACTGAAGACCTTTATGAACTCCGGTCACCATGTAGCGATCTCCAAATGCCTACATTCAGTGACACACACAGTCATTTACTATAATAGATGTACCTACATACCTGTAGTATATCCAGTTTTGCGTGAGTGACTTATGAATGCGATTGGAAATCAAGATTAATTGAGTTTCCAGTTAATGGTTAGTCTACGGATATAAAATATGGGTATTTTCATTACATTGTGAACGAGTTCTTTGTTATTATAGTTGAATTGCCGATCGCCCAGATAAAAGTCACGAATCTCTTGACTGACTCGAGGGAGTTGGCTCGAATTTACAGATGAAACTATGTCGAAGGCATAAGGTGCCAAACTGTCCCATTTTCGATTGAATGTTTCTCGCAATCCAGCCACTTGGCTAAACACTGTAATAATGGGATAACGAAGCAAAAAAAAGAGCTGTAATATTTTTCCCTTTCATGTCGCTAGCTACTGGAAATTTGATTTTCACGATAATACAATTATTTATCCAGTCGTACATCTTACATCCAGCTGAACGAAGATACGAAACCAAATATCTGTATATTTATCATGTCTTTTTTCTGGAAAGACTAGTACGTGGTTATCATTACATAGTACTACGGATTACATTACAAATTCCTTCACTAATTTGATTTCCAGGAGATCATACAGATAGCAGTCGATGTAATGTAAGACACAATTAAAACAATAGCTCTCCTTACCCAACCCAAAAACTTCTCCTTCATCCCGAACTACACCAGAAATGAATGGGATTCTTGACACTTGTCCTGTTTTGTAAAAGTAAGATGGAGTTCCTGTTAAAACGGCGTCTTCATTTGGTTGTTCGACTACTGGGCCAAATAGAACGCCAGGTAGAACCCACCAATGCTGAAGTGGAAGTAACATAAAAATTGCATAATGAGCACTGAATCATATCATAGGCAAATCAACCCTACACAATGCGGTAAGCTGGCATCCCATTACCTATACCGCTGGCTCATACATACGTAATTGATTGTACGATCATGTTGTGCATTTTGTGGAGCAGCAATTTAGAGACAACTTTTAGCGGTTAGATTTATACAAATAGTGCAGACAAGATTTTCAAATTATTTATGTAGGTATATGTCTCTAAACTTTCACTCACAAACAGATTAAATTGTTCAGAGACCAAGAACGCCGAATCTTGTTCACGTAGGCAGTCAACCAAAAGTGCTGAACTATTCAGAGGACAATTAAACTTGTCGGCAAGTTTAAGCGTTAGGCTCGGAGTCACGTCTCGGATGGCCCAGAAAACAAAAGCACTCGCACTATGGGCAATAGCTGCTCGAAATAAACCTAAGGCGATAGAAAGGGAAACGAAGGGTACATAAAAAACACATGTAGGTATATAGGTAACTATTACCGAGTAAATTTATTCATGATGAGGGCAGCATACTAAAAACCCAGAACAATATTTTGAGGCTGGATCCTTTTTCACAATCTTAATCGTAATTACGTTTTGAAATTTATGGTTATAACTTTTTGTAATTTGACTTACCTTGTGTACGTCTGGACATCATATGGAGGTGCACTAAAAATTACAAGAAAAATACGCATTGTTGCTTGAAATAGTTTATTTAGAGCATTTTGAGTACTTTATTTCAACTTTCAGATTGTTGTATTTTTTACCCGAAACTCCGCCGGCGGACTGTCCTACCAATGTTATTTGACTTTTGTTTCCACCAAAGTACTCGATGTTGTTATAGACCCATTCCATAGCCACCGCTTGGTCCTTTAGCCCAAAATTCCCAGGCGCTTCACCGTCGCCCGTGCTCAAGAATCCTTAATTTAATCATATACATTGACGACACGTATTCCCATTGCATTGTCCCACTCGAGCCAACATATACATAAACTCATTCTACTCCAAAATCTACCCATCTACATAGAAACACCGCAATATCCCTCTAAGCTAAAGGTCAACACATCAATTCCGTAATATTATGAAATCATACAAAATGTAGAAACATAGACCAATCGTGTAAAACGTGTAAAGCGGGATTGTTCAAAGAAAAGCATTTTGAGTTTGAGGTGCAATTCCAAGGTTTAATTAACAAAATATAATATACATATGTATATTTACAATATATTCCAAATAGCCAAAGAATAGGAAAGAAGGATGCACTGCAAACCACACAATTGTTATACCTACCGAAAGGAAAAGGAACATGAAACTTACCCAATGGCCCCACTCTGTAATTAATACTGACCAGTATGACATCCTTATCGAGTAAATAAGCTGGTCCATAGTTTCCATTCCCGAAAACAAACGCTCCGCCGTGAATGTACAATAAAACCGGCAAGAGTTTCTGAGAACTTCCAAACTCGTTAAGCTAAAATAGGAAATAAAGCACTTTTTTAAGACAGCGTGCAGTGCACATTCAACATTTGGGTAGTTTCCACTGCACTACTGCAACTGCAATATACTTGGGCATAAATCAGAAGTATGCCTATGATTCTCAATTCTCAACAGAACAAGAACAGAAAGTTACTCAACGAATTACTGTATAGCTTTTAGTTGTAATGTGATTGCGTGGAATGCATAAAATCAAATACTATGTAAGCCACGATCCAAAAAACGAGGAAATAAAACAATCACTACGACGCGGCGGTAGACAATGTTTGTATGTATGTATGTACAAAGTACAGCAATTACTTGACAGCAAATGAATTGGCGAATTGCAAAATATTTCCTGTACTATGTATCCTACTTGCAAGGGGGTGGAGTGTAATAAGCAAGATTCTTTTCATTATTTGCTGCCACTGGAAAAGCCTGCTGTGTAACATGGACATGGATTGTCCAGTAATAACTAGATTCCAGTATTCCCAACTTCCCCCAGACTGTGCGCTTAATTACTGTATTTCACATTACAAAGGCAAGCCCTCATTACATCTGCAAAACTGTACAAGCGGTCCATTACATATGTTTGTGTACGGTCTGAATTTTCCGTAAGGTATTTCTTTATTTCCTCTGAAAATCAATCTTCATCCTTTCAAGAATCAGAATGAGGCATTCATAATACGCCAAAAACTTGATGAAGAATCGACATTTTATTTGATTTAAATACATACCTACGTATTTTAATTGATTACTCCGATTTATGAACCTTCGCCCACGATATACGCTAATCAATTAAATCAAGCATGCAATATTACATTGGGTCAACGGGCGAAAAGGAATTCCACGAATGACAACAAGCTTCCCAGGAAAACCGTTACAAAAAAACTTAGGTAGTGCAAAAGTCACAAAAACTGAGAAATGTGTATTTTTGATCCCCGCTATAATGAATTTTCCTCCTCAAGGCTTTCTGGGTACCTCCTCCAAAAATGTAATAATGAATTTTCAACAAATGATTTCTTGCAAAAAAAAACAATTTTTGTTCTACTGGAACTGGATACCTGTGTGGATTTTTGTGAAATTCGAGTCTGTTTTCATGAAAGGATGTAATTACGCTACGTTGTTACTAGTCAACCACTTTGAGGAGTGAAAATCTTGATTATATAGGAAAGAAATGGTTGGGAGATGTTGGCTATGTACATATATCACGACTCACCACGGGCGTAAAGACATTCATGTAGAGACAGTCTTCGGTTCCCCGAAGTCTGTAAGATTGGCCTCCGTCCAGTTGAACACAATAAGGAAGAAGCGTAAGAGCATCTCGAATTCCCTCCCAAGGTTTTATTGGTATTGGATTCTTGTGTAAAGTAAAGCAAAATTGCTATTAATTCAATGAAACCTTACTCGGGTAACAGTAGTGGTGTAATTTGTAAAGTATGCAATAATAATTAAAAGCCACTAAAAATCCACGACACAGAATAACCCATAAAACAACCCACTTGCACATCTACTGTAACACTACTACACTATACGAACAACGCCAAATACAGTGCCATGCCAGCCAAACCATGCATAGGAAACAAACAAACAATTGGACCATATAAATCCTTAATCACAAAAATGTGTGGAGCACATATAAATATTTCTTTTGAAAAACAACAAGAGAACAAACCCGAAACCGCAGTTTTCCAACGGGGGGCTCCGCGAAAGGAATGCTCATAAATGCGGCAATATCTCTCCCTTTAATGGTGGTCATGCGAAATCCCCGTAATTTTCCTGACAGAGTTGCCACAATCGGATTCAATGGAATGTCAAAATACAGATTGTCTGCACTACCAAGGGATCGACTCTGAATTGATCTCTGATTGAGAAGATTCATTGGATTGTCGGCTATTCGAACACCGGGCTTTGGATCACCGTATGATGGACCACATGGAAAATATGTACACAGTGCCTCAAAGGCAAATATTAGCCAAAACATGCTCATTACTTTATGGGTTGCAGCCTGCACTAGTCACTTGAGCTGCAGTTTCTCCTGCAAATCTTCTGTTTGTATTATGTTTTGGTATTTTACGTCACTATGTGCAAACTCTTTTGCTATGGCTGCTTCTCAAACGTAGATTTGTTTCAGCAAAAAGGATCTGTGCACACAAGCTCACACTGGCGTCTGTCCCCTGTCACACTCCCTACATGCCGAAGAACCGGTTGAAGTAGAAAGTGATCGCTGTTGATGTTGATCACACGAGCGTCCACAACAACCACAAAGTGAGAACTGACAGAGCCCAGAAACAAAATTGCATCTTTTGCTAACAGCCCAGTCAAGTCAAGAGACCACGTACAGTAATTAGATAGGTGCATACACATTCATACCTACAGGTCTTGTCTCAGTGTAAGATTGGATAATTGTTCTATAGCTATAAAAGAGTACCTATACGTCTAGTAAATAAAAACAATCCGTCCGTCCCCCTTGTTTTGTTTGCAACGTGCGATCTGCCTAATTTGCCGTCCTATACCCATGGTCCGTTAGCACTGTTACATCGCAAAATATTATATAACTATTCAAATTCAATACGAAGACGAAAAAAAATGAAAAAAATGAGCCTATGGCATGGTTTATGCTTTACTAGTGGATTGCTTGTGTCTGTTAACCTGTTAACTTACTAGTTAGGGACTGTCCTAACATTTGATTCCTTACATTCATATTACAAACTGCAAAACTACAAAACTACTCCACTGACATGCATACATCATGTCATACCACTATATCATATTTAGTTAACAGGTAGTACATACCTGTGCAGGTTGAAAGTTTATAACTTTAATGTTTTTTTTTTCATAAATATTTTCCACTATGCATGCCTTTAAAATACAGTGAGTTTCACCCACCTGTATGCCATACCTGTAACCTATACAACACATTCCTCCTTCCCAGTTGATGATTATGTAATTTTTGACTCCTCAGTCCTCATTCTTACCAATCCATTCCAAAGAAAACATGATCACGTTTCGCCCACAACGAGCCCAACACAAGAACATACACACTAGCTAATCTTACGATAATATTTCCATTTTTTAAAAATCTTCAATGTGTGTAAATCCCCAAGACTATATGTACATTGCGCATATTATATAATCTCTGTTACCTTATAATTTTTTATTTTCCACGTCAATACTAAACAGGCATTATTTATGCACATTAGAAAAGGATGTAGGTACGTATGCACATAAGAGCTTTTCTGTACTCAAGTCCCTTTCTGCATCTTTCTTTGCTGTTTATTACAGTGACAGACGTCAGACAGGTAGATGGGACATGGACATAGATATGGATATGGATGGATGATTCCGTCCCAGCTAGAGTGCTTAGCTATGTATACATATGTACATACGTGGGCATGGAAATAAATGGACTTGTTGGCTGAGGTAGACTTGGATAGGACGAACAAGGAAATGGCATCTAATTGTTTGTATATAGGTGTACCCATTCGAACTCGAAGGGATAGAGCACACAACGACATAGAAAATGAAATCATGCCATGCCATTCCATAATCGAATCTCATCTCATCACACAACCTAAGATGTAACACGTACCACTTATACTTCCATCAATTTGTACTGCCACTTGAAGGTAAATTCAAGTACTGAGCATGAGATTGAGATTGAGAGTGCGAGCCCCAATTATATTTTGTCTTTAGTCTTTACTGTCCCATAAATAAAAAAAATGTGGCTGGCGTCTACCCTCATACACACACGAACTACCAACTTTACACTTGTGTCTCTGATCCGTGTGAATATCATAATACATAGTAATTACAGTAAAGTGTGTGGATTGTAGAGTACCTAGAGGATGAGTGAGTCAAATAAGGTCATCATCACATCCTACGGTAGACTTCGTTTAATTTAAAATCCTAAATACATTTTCATTCTCATTCTCAGAATTCACGTGATGAGAGCTCGCACCAAAATAATAGCCATTACACAATTCCAAGAGCCTCTTACTTTAATTACTTTAAATTTTCTGAACTTTCAGAGAATGAAAAGATAAGTATTTTAGAGTGCAAGGGCACTTGAAAATTGAAAAAAAATAACAGAACAACTCATGTCATTTTATTTGCTAATCTTTATCTTTATTGTGTCTCACGCACTCACGAAGCACATGCATACTTAAAAGGACAGCAAATGAAATGACAGGAGGCCCCTTTTCCATTTGATTTGCTCAAAATATACAATTTAAATGGTTGCATTTCATACGAACGAATACGAAAAATAATAATTACATTGTTATTGTCAGTCCCATCTGCGCTCAGACATAAAGTTTGTTTGTACATCGCATCGATGGACGATTTTCTTGAATTTAACAGTGAAATCTTAACCTATAATTACCACGTGTACTAACTTATGTACCTACGTTTGAACAACTCTGAATCATTTTGAAATTACATCAAAGGAGCAGAATGTAAGAGGCTATCTTTTACTACCGGAATGTTATTACAAATGTGCTGCACGAGTATGCCGAATGCCGATGTCAAACTAAAAAGAAAACCAGATGGACACAGCACATGTTACATTAGAATACACTGAATACAGTGCATAATACAAATCCAACACAAGACAGAATACTACAAGAGAACAATGATTGGAGTCGGCAGGCGGCTTGTCATTGCTATTGAGCACGCTGAACTGATCTTCTGATACTGACAATAAGTGCGAGATGCCGAGGCACTTATGTATCAAAAATCTCTCTTCGAATGCTGCCATGAATAGTGTCCCCCAGAATCAAACTCCAAACCCAACCTCACATAAAATACAATCCCAAGAAAAGTGTCCCAACTGTCTAAGTGATTGACTGACGGAATTACATACTTATAAGTTCGTATCTAGCATTGATCAACCGTAATATGAACTATGAACAGTAAACATTCAGTGGTCGTACACCAGAGACCAGACCATCAACTTCAGCATCTCACTAGTAAATGGTAAAAGGGTACTTCTATTATTGAATGGGGGGGGGATATAACATTATATAGGTATTTTATATGAGCGTATATCAACAACATAAAAGACAAGATAAAAGTATTGACAAGTTGAATAAAACTCCATTCATGCATATAAAATTACAAATCATCTAGATCGACCACTTTTTCCTATCATCACATCAACTCACTGTTCAAATATATTGTACGCAATCCTCACATTTTTCTTTGCAAGAGTCAAAGCTAATCGTAGAAAAATTCTTTGAGTCTCGTCACTCTTTCAAAACATTTAATTTTTATAATTAATACTGCACTCTAAATAATAACATGCATTTCTAAACATGATATAGTGGTATAGGAATAGTATACCTAAGTATATACGTACCTAGTTAAAGAAACCGGTATACTAATCGTACAAGTACCCTCAAGTCTTTATTACTACAAGTATTGTGGGCTTTACGCGTGTCAAATTCAGATTCGTTTTCATATCAAGTACCATTTGGAGATGCATCTTATGTTTGAATTTGACTTGAATCATGTCTAGGGCGAATTAAAATTAATAGTGAAATATGCGTAGTGCGTGATTTTTGTCAAAGACTGCCAAATTTTCTTTGTTTATTACGTAACAGTAACAGTAATGTAGTGCTGAGTCAGTAAGACTAAACGAGAATGAAAACGAAAATAGAGATAATTGACATTATTAAACGAACGTGTATCAAAACTCAAGGCTAAGGATTTAGGGTTACAAGTTACAAGGTACAAAGATGTTTCAAATTTCAACACTACCAAGGACAGGGGCCTACTAATCTGCTACAATTTGACATTTAATGACACATTTATCGTAGAGTTAAGTACAAATAATTCTTTCAAATTAAAATTTAGTACACACTAGTTTTCACAATAAATAATGCTACCATTAAAATATGACACTGATAGAAATCGGCAATTTAATATTATTATAGTAAATGCGGCCTTGACAGAGTGCAAGTCATAGATTGTCCTTTGCAGTCTAATACTGACACAGATGGTGGTGAAATATTTTTCTTCTGTGCACAAATAAATCTCGTCACCCGCAAACGCAGGCGTCATTTGACATTTGAATTCAGTCGACAACCACAGACAGCTGAGAAAGAACGAGACGTGCACTCAAACTTTCATTTATTTCATGTAATAGGACGAGAAGATCGGAAGATTGTCACAAAAATATTTTGTATTATTATGTGAGCACACGTGCTTCGCATGAATCATCACATTTAGAATTCAGACAGCAGTACAGCACTCAATTCACGTAAAAAATTGAGACTTTCTAAATGCTACAAGAACATCCGCATTAGATTCGATGTCTTAGACGTTTCTTCCTAATTTTTTAGGCTAATTAAACTTTTAACCTGTGACACCCAGGCAATGAAACAATAAGGAGCTATCTAGGCAATGTTGGCAATTCCACACTATGGTACTTTACTCACACTCACTATACATAGTTCAGAGTTCAATTTTGACATCAGTCACTTTCAGTACTACAAGTATACAAGAACAAGTTTGTGTCGATTCTGGGGGGGGGGGCAACGTGTGTACGTACTCTTTCACAACTTTTTACTTCCGTTACTCTTCAAAAATTCCGTCCCTAGCTTGTACTTCTTTCATACCAATAAACAGTAATAGTTAATTATTGCTTTAGGATAGTCTGCCGAGGTTTTTTTTAGGGAGCATATAAATTGCTTACATTAATGTCAAAATTAATTTGCAATTTTCAGAATTTTCATTATGATTTACAATGTAGCTTCAACACATCCTTCACAAGTACCCGTACAATTACGACGATTATATTTTGATTTATGAAACAAGGTAAAAACGGCGATGGTACGATAAGTTGGTACATATTCTTGATCCCTGAAGAAAGAGACATCGAATTGTTCTTTTATGCACACCAATAATGAGAGTTTTGGGGATTAATAATACGTTGGGATATAAATAGCCTAATTTACTTCAAAGTAGTTGTTCTGTTCTGCTCTGATTGAGGATTGTTTCTCATTTTGGGTTTTTGGGTCAAAAAGCGTCAAAGTAAAATTACGAAAATTAGAATAAAGGATGCAATTTGTATGCATTGAAATCTCTATTGTCTTCATAGTTCAATCAACATTTCATTAATCCATTAATTTGGCTTTTAATCATTTTGACAGAATGAAAATAAAAGCACGGCAAATATTAAGCAAATAGGCTAAACCTGACAACCTGATTACTGATTACAATGGTCTGTGGCACGAAGTGCACCTGGGAGCTGGTACTAATACCCCAAAGTATATAGTAGATCCAGATCGATTCCACATTCTTTCATAAGAAGATTCTTCCTGAGGGTGTTTACTTTTAAAAACAGGATTCGGCCACATGATAATAAAATAATCATTATAATTATTGTTTTCAACAAGCAGTAATATAATCATAGTCGGACTGCTCGGGAACATATTTATTGCCTCGAAATGGAGGTAGGTTGGTAATCAAACAATTTGTTGGCAAAGGTTCATCGTATAATTGTTATGAACACTCCACATTAGGAAACCACTCCAGTCCATATATAGCTTTTAAGAATTAAAAAGTTTGTAATCGCGGTAATGTATTTATTACTTGGTGTTAGTTTTGAGTGCTAACGAATATTTATTTTATGTGTAGTTTGAACCTTAGTAATAAATGAGAGTGGGATTTTTGATCCCAGATTTTCCACGTTGATACTATTTAAGTAGTGAAGGACAGGGAATTTGTAGTAAAGAGCACGCTGAAGTCCAATTTACCCGTCAGTAACGATGTAACGGCATGATTCTAACATTTTAACTATTTAATTAAAATAATCTGACGCAACTAATGGGGATACAAACTCCATTTTCTATTGCACTTCATTAGACGTAACAGCTACTGGCGCCTACATACATTCATTGTAACCCTTTAGACTTTGTAATCTTTAAGTTGCATCTTAATGGCTGTTAGGGCCATTATTGTAAATGCTAGGTAACGAAAATGGAATATCAGTATAGGCGACGAATTACATTAAAGTGAATTTTGCTGCTGCAATCATAATCAGTAGTCATGACCATGCTTCGGTAGTTGTATTTAAAATAAGCATTATTGGCACTATCAACAATATTAGTGTCTAGCAAAAACTAGAAATCCTAATAAATGAACTTAAGAACGTTATACGTATGTGTATGAGACATGCCTATGTATTCCTACTAAAAGTTCTAAAGCTGTATGCAGACCAATATCACCTACACACAGTGACAGTCAGCAGTGAATTACTTTGACGATAGTTCAGAAATATTTTGAATAGCGGGGCAGCTGAACAGGTTACTGATTAGGAAGTGTAGTGGAAGATTTTCTTTCAAGTTCGAACATCACAAATTAAGAAGTTAGATTAGTGCTTGATTTTAATTAAACTGACGGCTTACGGCTTTTGCTTTATCCTGCCCCTGCCTTAGTCAGTTCTATTATTACTATCGTCTTTCAAAGTGATTTTGCTATTTTGCTACGTTTGCTAATCGTAAGTTTTGAGTTTTGGGTGGTTCAGCTCATAATTTATGTAGAGTCTTTGGAAATGCGGAAATTGAATGAAAAGTTTTGATGAAATCCCTTCTTGGTGTCTTGATGTCTTGGTCCTGGTGAGGATAATAGGGATGGAATTGTTCGAGTGTACACAATAGAGTTGGAGTTATTAGAGTCGAAGTAGCGATGAGACAAAGGATGATCGAAGATTAACACGGCTCTCTTCACTTCCAAATCGATTGGTTTTCTTCGCCCAGAGATACTGAGAGGAGTCCTTGAAATCTAATTTAACTTCTAGTATTATTTTCCTTTCGTCTTTGGGATGCCGGATGGGAGGATGGAGGCAGGAATGGAACTTATCCAGCTTCTCTCCGGTCTCTCCAGACTCACCATTAGTGGGAACTCGAGGTCTGTTATGGAGCTAAAAAAAGATGAATTTCCTTGAGCATACAGTTAATATGAAAGCAATTACATTACGGCTCCTCCCTTTGGATTTTGGATGCCGTATGGAATTTGAATTTTGGATTACTTAAGTTCCAAGGAAATGTCTGCTTTATGATGGATTCGGTTGCGTCTTGGAATACGGGCAGTGAAGTAGCAGTGAATCTGCACCATGCAGATAGTCAAAGTTCCAAATTATGAAAGTGCCTCATCGTTAGTCCTACTTTCTGCTGCAGCGCACTGTAATCAAAATCTATTTATTGTTTTCATCTGTGGCCTACATAGTAAGTATATATACTACACAGAAGGTCATTAATTTGCGTTAAAAAAAGTGAATAATAATACGTGACTGGAGTTCAAAATCAGAAAGTCTACAGTTCTTGTTTTGTTGTTGTTCTTTTTGCAGGATCGAATGTTGAAGTTTGTCTTTGTATACTTTTCTTTCTAGCGATAAGAATGTGTAATGTGTAGCACATCCGTTGAATTGATTCCAGTTGCAGTCATCCACTTCCAGGCTTCCAGTTCCAAGTGTAGCAAAACAATACAATAAGGAGGTCGAATGAGAAAGAAATTGATGGCTGGTTGCGTCTCGAGGCTTGGAAGAGTGAGTCGAACTTTCTTTCATAACTTTCCTACTTCGTATACGTACTGCTGCTTTAAAAATAATGAAGGTGGGATAAAAATATACTGCGATATCTGAATGGAGCTTTTAGGAGCTATCTCGATCTCGTGACTCGTAACACGTACATTGGCCGTCAAACAATTTCACTTTTCCTTTTTACCATCACTGACTGTACTGGCTGTACTGACACACGTGAATGTAATGCGAGTGAGCGAATGAATCAATGATGACGAAATCCCCGAATCCACTAAAGCAGAAGAACACCGAACCTTGTCCATCAATTTTTATTTTTTTTTATTTCAACACAAGATTCAAAGTCAGCTCCTAATGGACGACAGACAAAGATTTCTATACTTTCTAAGAAAATGAAAGAAGTTTTTCTTCCCCACTGAGATACACACTTCTCTTGAGTCCGACCTCCGTTGTTGGCCACTCTTGGTACTCGTGTCTATTCACAGGAGTGAGTAGACAGACATTCCAACGGAGTTTTTACGTAATGCAGGTACATAATGATATAATATACTTTGGGTTCAACTGCACTACCATTTCTACTACGTATTGACTTCTGACTCTGAAGGCACTCGGGACGGAGACGCTAGCGTAAGTAGGTATGTACAGTAAAAACTTGGATCGCAATTACTTATATATTATTTCCACGAATCTGATTTTTATTTGTTTCCTGAATCAGGTCAGACTGCCTTGACGGTTTTACGAGTTTTTTCCCAACCATTTTGGAGCATAAAATGCAAATTCATAGGGGTAAGGAGTAAATTCTGCTATGGAAACTTTTTCCGCCTCAATCGTAACCGATGCGATGTAGATGCCTAGGTATATACGGAGGGATATACCCAAACATCGATATTGAATTTAAACTAAATTTGTAGAAAAGAAACGGAAAGTATATATTATAAAAAATACTATCAAAGAAGAAGAAGACGAAGAAGAGGAGTAACTGTAAGTAACGTATAACTTTGTAACGCATCATTTCATTCAAAGAGCTCGGGATACAAATACTTTACCTTGGTTCGAGACTAGTTTTCAGTTCGCTTGTATTTTACCTTCTACTTCTATATGTAAGGTAGTATGTGCATTGCATTACAGAGAGTGCATTACCACGAGTAAAGTATGTAGGTTAGGTACGTACAAACTTCACCAGGACAAGAACCAGAAGGATCTCTTTCGTGGAAGAGTAAGCCCCGGATTCCATACTCAAGTCCTTTGGATGGTTCGCGTGGTCTCTGTTTGGCAATGGCTGGTATGTAAGTGATATGTGTGTACATACTGTGGTACAAATTAAAATTCGAATAAAATTATCATATTTCAACTTTCCGTGCAGCTTGTGTGTGGCACGACCCTGCGACCGATATAAATATATAACAAATGATGATGCCTCTCTCACTAAATTTTCAAAGTCACTCTTGTAGAAATTGGGTTTTAACTTTATTAACTTATTTTCTTTCCTTTTTATTTTTTTTTACTCTACTTACATGTTCCTTGAAAAGTCGGATTTGAAGCATCTGTTTGCTCCTTTGATCTGTTCTCACCGATAACGTCACCATGTTAAGTATGTAGAAAATTATCGTTCTATGAGGCCAAAGGGGGGCTTTAAAAATGTCTGCTGGATTTTTGACTTTGAAAAACTTCCCGTACAAGACCAAGTCCAAGTCGAACCTTACCAAAAAAGCGATGTTTCCAAAAGTTGGCTGGCGGAGATGTCTTCTCATCGAGTAAAGTTCTTATTTGTTTGTGTTAGAGTTCAAAGGCAGGCCAGAGGTAGAGGAGCTGACGTTAACTTAGACTTATTCAATATTTATTTGGACAAAAAATACATAAGCAGTAGTGACCTACAAAAAACTACAAGGACTCACTCTCAGTCTCGTAGAAAGCTTAAAGAATAAAGTAAAATAATAATCAATAAAATAGATTCTGACAATATCTGTAACTTCTGTAATGGTGACTCATAAATGTAGGGCAGAGTTGGCTAAAATTGTGTTCCAAAAAAAAGCAGCAAATCAGGGCCTATTTTAAGCGAGATCAACTGGTGGGCAGTTTGTGTTTAAAGGGCACATTCACTGTGTGAACACTTTCT
>JAQFZC010001842.1:0-26463 GCA_034695205.1 Dicyrtoma fusca | reverse complement strand
AATTTCATGCATCTAAACGAACGTCCACAGTACGTTCATTGTTGACATTAAAGAGGGGGCGAACATATTCTAAAAAATTTTAGACGTGCTTATAAAAATTGTATTATGCTAGAGACTGTGCTTTGGGGCAGCCTAAAACGTGTGGTTATATCGTGAGTGTGCTTATAAAGAGTGACCTTATAACGTTTTACGCTACTATAACAAAGCATAGGGCGTCTGCCGGGTCATTCAAATAATGTGATTATAACGAGGCGTTCTTATAAGGTATAGTGCTTATATCGAGGTTTTACTGTATTAGGTATGTCCAAAATCATGAATGGGAGATGCATGAAACTAAGCAAATTTTGCATGATATTTCTTTTAACTAAATTTGTACAAAAAGTCGTTCGTAAACTAGAAATTATTATTACTGTGCAAGTAGGATTTGGGGAAGTGATGTTGTTGCACATTATTAACCAAAATAAAGACCCCAATCACACGTCTAGTTTAGACAAGAGCAGTGTGAGTGTGAGTCATGGTGAGTTAATAGATGTGCTTATAGACTCCAGTGATGAACAGTTAGGTTGATACTAATAATAATTATCTTTTTCAACTGAATTACATATTGTCTTATGAAAAGGAAAGTCGTTTTTATTACTACTCAAAAAGAGCAGCATTTGTACAATGTTTTTAATCCCAGATGCTAACAGTTTTTTTTTGGATTATTTTGATGGATTTCGATTACGAGTATTATTTATTTGTAACGTAAGGATAGTGTAATGTCCCTGTCATGTCGTCGAGCGAGATAGGAATTGTTCATCTGCACTATTATGATGATGATTATTATTATTATTATTACTGTAGGCAAAATTAATATATAAACCCCGTAATTGTATATTGACATATGTTCTGAGTAGCTGATAGCAATTATTGATATTCATTTTCTTATTAATTATTATAAAAATATATCTTGATGTACCATTGGAGTTGTTACAAGGAACTTCTTGTTTGTCATCACATAAGTTATGTATATATAAATTGCATAGTATAGTTCGCTACGTATATGACTATGTATAATATATAAAGAAAATTATTACTACATTTTAATTCTAGCGTGGAGTGGAGTGAACTATAACCGTAGATTTATTGTGAATGGGAAAAAAAAAGTAATCAACGTCATTGTGTTTTCTATATATTCTAGTTCTAGAAGAATGAGCGCCTTCTAAAGCGTACATGTAATACGGTTTTACATTTTGTTTTGTTTTTTTTTTGTCTTTTTAATTTAAGTGAGGAGATTCAGTACAGGAAGAAGGGATGGTTCGTGAAATGATTTTAATATAATAACTAGCACTTTATATACACTACTAAATATGTTTAGTATTATAGTTACAGACAAGAAGGACAGTAAGGATTTTAATACATTGCTGATGATACTAACAATAAGGACAAGGTCATGTAAACAATTAGTACGTTTGTGTACATAGGATAGGATGCATTATATTATTAAACATTAGTTTAATTCTATGCCAAGATGGTGTATGATGCGAGCAACTGAATCATGTAGCATAGAAACTATTTAAACAAAAAAAAAATACCTTACAATGATATTTGTCATGTCAATTCATGAACGTGAACGTGTGGTTCGTGAAGGAAAATGTTGTTTTTAGTGAAATAATTATATTGTAATAGTGCCCAATCACGTGACGTACTCTTCTGCTAATCAGTTTTTTTAAAGATACAAGATTACAATTATTATTAATAACACAATACCTATATCTAAATATAATAATACAACTTAGTACTGTACAGAGTCAGAGTACGCCGGTTACAGACGACTAGACGACGGCTACTGTGCACCGTGAGGGAGACATTTCATGCATATTTGTTGTTGTTGGATATTGATAAGGATAGAATTAAGAGTACCTAAGTTATAATGTGAAATACATCGTTATGGCTAAGGACATGAAAAATGAAGACATGAAACTTTGTCATCAGTGTAAGGCTTAATTTAACTCTAGCAATATAATTATATACATAATATATAAAGAGTATAATACTGTTGTACTGTAGAAATGATTGATAGGGAAGTTAATACCTAATAGCATCAACATTATGTAATGTAACTTTGCAATATTATTCTTTCCTGTATTACACAACCAAATACGATTACGATTACGACATGTAATTACACTATCATTATTATATTGTACATATATACATAATACACAACTATATATATAAGAAGTAGGTAAGTTGAAAAATAATAGTAGTGGAGTTTTCACTACTAACTCTCAACTCCTCCAAATGCTGTAATATTTACTTCTAGTATTTACATTTTATTATATACATAATATATTCATTAGTAAGAAATTTCACTAGATACATTTTATTACAATACTATACAAATTACAAAAAACAAAAATAGCAGTTTGCCCTGTGCGTGTGTATACATTTTAAAAACTTGTATATAAGGACCTAAGTAAGTTTGTTGTAGCTTTGTAAAAAAAAATAGAATTAAAAAAAACAAAGGAATTAATAATCAGCAACTACTGCAACAAGTTTTAAAACTTGACGACAAGGAATGTACGGACGTAAGTAGGTAAGGTTTGTTTGTAGATGATGTAATTATATATAATATGTACATGTACATGGAACCCCCAAACCTAATTATTGTAGAAAAAAAAATAATAATATTATAAGCGATTACACACACATGTAAGTATTAAGTTATTACACAGTTACATTATTCGATCGCAAATCGGAAATCGGTCGTCAAAAATAATATTAAGTAAAGGTATAATATAATGTAGCGATACAAACACACAAAAATGAATTAAATGTCAAAATACCTACAATTATAGTTATTACAGTTAGGATTACAATTACGCTAAGCTAAATGAATAATGTAATTAAGGTCATATACACAATATATTAAATAACATGTGTATTTAAAACAAAAACAATTGAGGGCGACGACGTATATATGTATAAACTAATGTACTATGAATTTCAATTACAATTTACCGTATATAAAGAGTGTATGTATATATATATATATATACGGCTATACCTATACCTACCTACTCACGTTATTATCAACAAAAAATAAGGTAAAACAGGATAAAGGAAGAAAAAAATTGATTATAAGATTATAGAATAAATGTACAATATATCTAAGAGAAAAAAAAACATTATGTAGACATTCAACATTAAAGGATAATGCGCAACCATTATACTAATAGTAACCATGATTAGTAGGTAATTATAATTATTATTATTCATATACATTTACTAAGGTCAACAAATTCACAAGAAAACAACCAAACAAATTAGGATAGTGAGTCAAAAAAAAATAATGTAAAGGACGTAGTACTAAAATCTAAATTAAAAATTACTCATATTTCCAAAAAAAAATAAACATAATATTATTATAACGGACGTACATATTCCACCAAGCCCGAGAAAAATCATTATTATTACAAACCTTTTCTTGTTTCTATTATTTCTTGCCAAACAGTAGATCTCCGCTTGAACTATTGTTTTTTTTGATGAAGATTAAGTGAGGACTGTAGTTAGGGACGTTATATATATATATATGTGTATATGATTTCGTTTTGTGATTATGATTGTTTACTTTCAGCATAGATTTTCAGTTATTTGCTTTTTCCTTTTGTTGTTGGATTACTTCAACAAAAACCAAATCAAGTTGAAAGAGTAGGTATGAGAGTTTAATAATATTTAGCTCGAAGAAAAAAAAATGTCATACAATTAAAAATATTTCACCCACAAAAAATAAGTACCACACATACACTCTCAGTTTAGACTGCAAGAAAAAAAAATAGTGTAATGAGTATAGAGGGTGAGATGAGTAAAAAGAAAAAGGAAAAAAAAACAAAAAAGGTGAAAAAAAAATTAATGAAAAGAGAAACTAAAAAATATACACAATATTATTAAAAGCGAGGTTAAGTGAAAAATGACGGTATGACGACGACTACAGTAGCAGAAAATAAAAAATTATATATTTTTCAGTTTTTATTGTGATAATGGGTTTTTTGTTGTTTATTGTAATATTATTCTTATGATTATTATAATATATTATGATGACTATTATAATATTGTGTGACTAACTGTTGTGCCGTCATTGTCCTCTCATTCTTAATTGTAATCCTGCAATATTATATATGCATATTATACAATACACATATATTAAAATTAAATACTAATGTTGTTTTACTATGAAATTAATAAAATTAATTCATGTCTACAAAGTGACCAGCAGACGCTCTTGTCCAATCCGGGTTTGTTATTTTTCATTTTTTTCCGATCGCCTCTGCATCTCTGCAACGCTCACACGGGATTTCTCTCGCATTGAAGATTATGCCGCGCGCTGTCCCTGTCATGAATGTAGGTTAGTGTTACTATTACTATTGAGCTAAATGAAATTTGAGCAGTATTTGGGATGAAGATGAAGCCTTTTGTTTGTTTTTGTTGTACTTATACTCAAGCTTACACATTGGCGAAAAATACTGAGAATAGGCGGACTCGACGAGGGACGAGTGTGTAATTAATCACATCCAGTTTGATTTTAACCGTCAGCCTTCATCATATTAAAGTAGACCGGTGTGCTCGGCAGATCCCAGTTACTAGGCCGGACAAAGAGGGGATTGTGTGTGCGGGAAATGTGAGAATTCTAATGAAACTCAAAACTCGAAAGGGAACCTTTCCAACTTCAAATATCAGAGAAAAAAGAATGGCGTTTACATAGTTACTGAATGAATGATTGGGATAAGATCTGGAAAGACGAGGTCCTAATATGCTGTAGGTCCTTTATGGTATAAGTGCAGTGGCTGTCCAAACTCCGAAATGGATATCCTATATCAGTAGTAGTAAGGGTAGTATGTTTGTAGGTCTCAGGGTTGATTCAGTACGACCCAAAAAGCCGAAAAAGCTAAACTACCACTGGGAAAAAGATGTGGTATTAACCGGTGTACAGATAAAATGGTTACAAGTGGCATAAAGTCAAAGTTAAGCATGTCAAAGTATTAATTTAGCTAATAATTGTAGGCATTGTAAATACACAGCGAGGGCAGTGAACGTTACTGGTAAGTATTCCGCTTTTTAAAGACATTTTGAACTAACTGTTAAACATTGTTGTAGATTTATTACAAAATCAGGGCTAAATCAGAATCACGTTCTGAATTATTTCAACTGATTCTATATTGCTTGCCAGTTTTTACCAGTTTGTGCCACTTTTTGCCAGAATTTTATTGTAATTTGCCAACCCGGCACACATATTTACCACCTTTTTACCACCCCGGTATTTACCGTCTGGGAACCCTGAACGTATACATATACATAATTATTAGAATTTAGTATGTACCTACTTGTTTGTTATCCATTACATTACCACCCACTCCCATCATGCTTTACGTTAATTCTGCAGGTTTTAAATAATTTACATACGTTTCAGTAATGATACGGTGCCCAATGAGTGTTTTGAATAGACTAGAGCAGTAAATGATATCTTTTTGGCTGAAAAAATGGAAGCGCAACTGGAGGAGAACAGATGAGTTCATGAGCCACTTGCAGTGTGTCAGTTCGAAGAACGTATTTTTGTAGTTCATAGTGAAAAACATTGTGTGCTACAATTGCATGAATTGGAATCATTTCCTTCAAACGATTATAATTTATCCTTTGCAATGAACTCAGTTTCTCCACGACGAAATGCATTTGGTTTCTCAGATATTAATAAAGTTCATTTTATATATCTGTAGCACGTAGCTACCTTCATGTTACATTCTTTACGAAATCTACATTGAACATTACAATCGGCAATCCAGCGTACACAAAAATCAAGAGAGTTAATGAAAATTGCAGAGAACATTGAAAGTAGACAGATAAAAGTATGAATCAAACACCGAAAGAGACTCAGCAATACTATGTTGAAATTTCTTCGCTTTAAAGTTCTTAAAGTTGTATTATACATAAAGGTAAGGAATTGTTTAAAAATAGATTTATTGGACGACAATGCCGGTTTCCCCACATGCTCGTGACAAAAGGATAAAATGCAATCTGTGGGGCTGAATTTACAACTAAACAAACTTTAAATAAGAAGAACCCTACGCATCAAGTCTTGTTGCTCCAAATGCTTCATTGATTATCAAAGAAATATTGATAGATACATAGATCCAATGGTGTGTTGCTGTTTTACAAAGAATAATGTCTACGCTAGTGAACCTATTTCGAACAGTAAGTCCCCATTTATTCCATTCAAAAATTTTATGTGAACTAATCAATCTTATATGTAAGTGCGTTAGAATCCTTCCGTTAGATTTGAGCTTAGATAAATACCATATAAAAATTAATTTGATAACAAAATGTATGAAAAGATAGAACTAAAACATGAACTTTATTAATAAAACGAAGTCATCACTATCCTTCAATGAGGATAGTCCAACGGACTATACAGAAGTGTTTTAAACAATAACTCATGCTTGCAATATAAATTATAATTACAACTGGGGCTTTTCAATTTTTCAAAAACCGATAAATTTCAAAATGAAATTGCCACCGGTCCGTAAAAACCAAAGAGACATGTAAAGTACAGTGTTAAAGGTAATCCCATGTAATATAGGAAAACTGTATGTAGACTCTTATAAATATATTGTTTTAGTCCACCATTTTTGCACGCAAAGCTTGATTTTTCATGTTTTTTCCACTTTTTTTTAATTTCATAATTCGAATACCAAATTGAAAAAATAACTTCGGATCTGCAATCAACTCGTCATTTTCTTTCGAATGGTGTATTGGGCGATACAATTGTGATAAATATTACTAATTAGTTATTTATAATAATACAAAAAACACGGTTAATGGCTCGGGGGGATGGAAAACGAATGATGAGTGCAGATTTCTTTAGAACAGTGTTTACGATGTTTTTTTGTCAACAGCAACGGGGATTTCCGTTTTCCTTCAGAAAGTCAAGACAAAATTTGGCAATAGTTCCTCTTGCCCTTATGTACAATAACCTTGATCTCACCCAGTCCTAGTTTGTCCTTAAAATACGGTACGCAAGGATGGTACATAAATTGCTTTCTTTCCCTAAATGAACACTTTCTGGTTGGTTTGTGTCTTGCTCCATCCGAACAGTTGGGTGCAGAATAAAGCGTTTTTTGGTGCGGAGGTTATACTCACTCAGTGATGGCCACTCGTCTTGACGAAACGTTACGTGCTTCAGTCTGATTCTGATCTAACGCAGATCCACGATCCAAATCATCTATATTCATATTTACATAAATTGCAATACAATCAACTTCTCGAAGAACTTTCCATCCAACCGTAATCAAAGTTCTGACAGCATAATGGCAGTTATTTCGCAAAAAAGCTCTCCACTATGACATTTACCAAAGATGTATTCTAAGGTTTCTTTCTCTCTACAGCCATGGCGGCATAAGAGGTCATCTCCAAGGTCAGGTCTAGGTATTGCTAAAAATAGTACATTTTCCACCATTTTAATAAAAGTTATCCATAAGTTCAGATGGAGCATATCCCATTTTCAGAGTGTATCCATTTAATCTCCTGAGCATATTCGTGGAATTGAATGACGCCAATGTGATGTATGTACATAGGTATCCATTTGGTTTTACGTTTTACTAGACGTAAGAAATTGTTTTCTAATTACAAAAATTACAACGACCGATTCGGTACTAACTACTGACTAGTTGCGGATACAGAGATACTACGCTTAACTAGAACAGAGTCTTCCTAATCGAATATCGTAATCCTGCCGTCTGGCCATACGGTCAAGAATGTATTTAGTCTTTTTTGTCTTAATATTGTATACATATTTTACAAGCCATATCGCCTGCAGTACCAAGAAATTCAAAACAATTAGTTTGATTTTGATCCAATTTGCCTTAAAATCTGTAAGATCATGAAGTAAGCCGTGGTTTGAATTCACAAGGATCTCTTGCAAATTAAAATTTTGTATTATTGTTTTCCACCGAGCTCGAAACCGAAATTACTCGAAAAATTGGACATGAAAATTAGTCGAATTAGACCAATGCAATGACTTTATTAACCTCTGAACTTGAGTACAACATATTAGTAGACTACTTATTTTCCTTTGTTGAACTTCTAATAATTTTATCAATGGACTCCAGGAAGGTGGTAGGCAATTTTGAGAGAGGCGTTCTTCGAAAACGACAAAGTAAGTATAAGTGTTGACCAAATATAGTTTTAATTTTTGATCCGGTGGGAGCATAGATGTATGTAGATACCAACTTATCAATTTTTGAACTAAACTGTTTGGCACATTTGTCTTCATTTAAAACAACTCAACTAAATCATTAATTAAATATCACCTCAAGATTTCTGATATTTTCATTTGTACCAATACAAGAAATACTGGATCCACCAGACATCTGCAAAGGTTCTCCGCGTAATTCTGCTTTAACATTGCTCATTGCCACGCGTTTCAAAGGATTCATTTTTAAACCAATTCGAGCTAAAGGTTGCTAAAATTGCTGGAATAGCTCAGTAGCCGAATATTGTGAGTTTCCAGTTACACCAGTGTCCCCCCTAAATTATTAGCATTTGATGTATTATGATGCAAAGGATGGAGAGAAAATAAAACAAATAGAATTCCCTCTCTCTATGGATTCTTTCATTATTTAATTATACTTATTTTTGTTAATCTTAAGCCAAACTTTTACTTTATACAAACTTTCAAACATTATATTTTATTTCCCGAATCCAAATCGACGTGTCACAACTCACAACCTAGCGTTTCTTTTAACTCCCCCCGTTTCTTTTAACCCGTGAACTAATAACATAGGAAATAAGATGGACAATATACATATCTACACAAACAGGAAGGACAATGGAAATGTGAGATGTCTTCTTTGTTTGACATATAAACACCGAGAAATGTCTGGATTATTAAGAGACAAAGCGTTGAATGCTGAAATGGAGGGAGGGAGCGTCAAACAGATACCAGTCGAGAAACCAGATCGAGACAAGCTCTAGAAAACTAGAAAGTTGTGAAAGGAAAAGAGAAAATAAAGTTGATAAAGTCTTGGTCGGAGTTTGAGAGAAAGGATGATAGGATGAAAGAAAGAATGACTGCACGGAGTGTGTAATGGTCTGGTGTGTGATCAACTTGTTCTCCATCCAAAGACATAAGGGAAGGCAAGAGGCGACGCAAGTTGAGCCTAGACTTCATCTCCAACTCCAACAACTAGTCTTCGGTGTCTTTCCTGACCTTTCATTATTTCCGAGGTACTCTCTATGTACATACTGGTGTACCTTTAGTTTATCTGTTAGGTAGGTAGGTATATTATATTTCTAATAATTCAGGTTCACATTTCCATGCAACTTCTACGTAGCTTTCACAGCTGTGAACCTACAACCTGCACTTTAAGAGAGAAAAAAGAAAGAAATTTAAAATAAAAAATGTTCATTTGATTATTACTCGTGAATAGGCATATAATGTACCTTTTATTATATGATAACAGTAGATTTTATGTTCTTAAAAAAAGTTCATGAGAACGTCGTAGTAAACTTATAATTTGGTTTGAATTCGTTTGATTGATGGAGGCTTTATCCCCGCAAAAACATACTCAATTGAACTAAAAACGTATGTAGCACCCGATTTGTGGTTCATAGGAAAAGTGTAACATTTATTGCATAGTCCAAAGAAACATTGATTTGACAGCTACAAATATTCGAGTACAATTTCTTCGAACTTAGCTGAACAGTGGATGGTGGGTTTAATGCATTGCATTGTAACAGAATCAATAGAATCAAAGCACACGTGTAGCCGTCCACCAGACCACAATCGCAATCTGTCCATGTACCTATATTAATAGAATGAGGGAAAGGGAAGCTATGTGGTGTAAGCTAGGTGAAAGCTTCTGGTATTGGTTATATCCCTGCCAGCCACTTTTGTCCGAAGAAGGTAGAAGAAAAAATAATGATCTGTATGCCTGGATTGGGTACTTTTGTTTGATCATTATCCGCCGTTGTCTCCCTTCCTGCCTAGTATATCCCTCAGATACGGTCATTGTTAGCGCTGCAATGTGACTGCGGATTTGTGAGGGAAGGAGTGGAATTCCAAAGTTGTTTCCACTGCCCAATTGATTATCCCTGGAATTACAGGTATGTAATATCAAATGTAAGTAGTCATCAGACATCCGAATCATTATCCATCTTCCACTCAGGCAGACCGAAGGGCAGATGGTGGACAAGTTCATAGATGAACGACAGCATAGAGATTTACTGATAGAATGGTTCGAGTACGCCGTAGGATTTGTGTCTTGTATAGTTGTACATACGAGAGTCCCGTATCTGTTCCTGGTATGTTCTCTAGCGAGGAAAATGTGTGGGAAAGATGAAATAAAGACCTGACAGTGGATTTCCTCGGGCCCTTCCCGATCCGTATACTTTCCTTGAGGGGGAATAAGCGGTGAGGCGACGACGTTGTTGATGGGGAAAGCTGGAGAGAGAGAAAGAGACAGACTGGGCCTGGAGAAAGAGACTGGATCGGCGGAATGAGGACAGAGAGCACCCACCACATCTACAACCGGACCAAGGAAAGCTGGGAGAGGTGGCAGGGAAAGGAGTTGGTGTGGAAGTTGGACGTTGGACGTTGGATGGTGGCTGCTGTTGGTGGTGCGGGCGACGTTCTGCTCCCGAGACCGGTAACGGACGGCGTTCCATGGAAGTTGGAGAGCGGACGGCGGATAGGAGAGATGGGATTGGCCGTGTGCCCATGCGTGGTGGATGGCGTGTGGAGAGATTCGGGTGAGATCAATATAGGTAGGTAGGTCGGAGTGGATGTATCCATGTGTCTGAGGACCCCGCTATGTACGAATGGAAATGTGCAGAAAGTCTGTGCCGTGGTGTCTGTGTGGGAGAAGGGAAAGGAAAATGGGACCACGAGCTTCAGAAGTCAGTTCGATTCGATGAGATCCGCTTCTTCTCTTCTGCCAACTCAATACTTACAACTCTTCCTCAATCCCACACTTCTCCGATTCCACACAAGCTTACCCTCTTCGTCCTTCTTCTGCTCTGCTCCGCTCTGCTGTCTCTTTCCCTCACTCACTTCAAAATCCGGTTGTTGCCACAGTCTCCGCTCTCTCGGCCTTCCTTCTATTTCAGTCTCAGTCCATGGTATCTGGCTTCGTCCTGAGAATGGGAGAGCCGTCGTCTGAGAGTCAGTCGGAGAGCCACACAAGTCCAAGTCTTCCTACCCCAACGGCCAGACAAACTCAAGTCACTTTTCCTCCTTCTTCGCAATTCTCTCCTTCATTCCAGCCTCAGCTCTGTCTCCACTGCTAGGAACTCAGGAGCCAGGAATAAGGAAGAAGAAGAAGGGTAAGAACCACTTCCACTGGACAGACAGCAGAGTCAGAAGGACGACAGTCTTTTGATTTGACTCCCTTTTACCATTTACCATTTACACTTCTTCGCTTCTCTCCTATTCCCAGCCCCAAAAAAACACTCACGTCTCCAGCCGTGTTCCCATTCCTATATTCAAATTCACACAATAACTTGCTCTCTTCTTGTTCTTCTTCTTCATCATTTCCTTTCATTTTCCTTGTTCCTGAGCAGTGAAAATTGAAATACAGCTCACTGCCTTTCTCTTTTCTTCTCTTTTTTTCTCAGCCTTCCCACAACCGACTTTCCCACACACACACACCAACTCTCTCTCTCTCCCTCTCACTCACATTCTTACTCGCTCACAATTAGAATCAGAGTCAGAAGGAGACTTGAGCACTTCCACCCTCTTTCTCGTCCTCTGCATGTCATATATCTCTGAGCCTCCACTCACTAGTCGCTATTGAGGTTTCTTTCTTTCCCAGTGTATTCTCAAGACACTCTCAGAATCATATCTGTAGTTCGCTTTCCCATTTCAATCCTCACCTTTCATGCTCACACCTTTGCTTCATTCACATCCACGACCACATTTGACATTCACATCCACGTCGTCGTCCCGTAGCTCAATTTCAACGAGAGGAAAGCGAGAGCATTTACAACAACTTCAAATATTCAACTTTCAATTCCAGTCCCCAGGAATTCTTCAATCATCACCAACCACCAATAACAACCATGCTCTGTCTTCAGACAATTATTTAAGAGCAGAATACTACAAAGGAAAATCTGGGCTTTGCAATACATTCTGGGGGAATTCCTCGGCTTGGGATAGTATAGTTCTTTATTAGTTGTTCTGTGGCTGTCCTTTCCCAATTGTTAATTGAATGGAAACGAAGCAAAAGCTATCACATCAAACAAGTTTTAAAAAATCTGTATAAAAGTGTGCCGTCATCAAATTTGCGAGTGAATTTTGAGTTCCTTCTGATGTGTTCATTTCGCTAATTAATTGTACTAAGCTTCACATTGGTTTCTTCTCGGTGCTCTTAGCTCTACTGTACAATTCATTCGTAGAAAAGTTCAAATTTTGGAGTTTCCCATCCTGAGCCACATTCTTCAGCTTACAGCTACCAACGCATAACTTTTACATCAGGGATCTTCAGTCAAAAGAAAAAAAAGAGAAAGCAAAAACGAAAGGAAAAGTGCAAGAGAAAACACACAAAAATCCAAGGATACTAAATCCAGCACAAGACATACATAGATAGTTTGTTTTTTACATTGAAATCTACTGGATATTCTTAATACAATATATAAAATCGAGCCATGCAACCACCTCCTGTTCGTAAGGTAAATGACATTTGGATTTAAATTGGCGTTTTTTCCTTGATCCTTGGGTTAATTTATTGTAATTATTATTCATAAATGTCGTGCGGGAGGTCAGCGGTCCCATGATCAAAATAATTTCGCTACATTTGGTTGAGATCCACTTATCAGTGTAATTACTTATGTTAATTTACGTAATGATTATGTCCGCTAGAACTATTGCAACAACCGTGCCTGAATGAGTATGTATGTCTAATGTCATTCATTTCACGGTAGGACCATTCCTTTGGTGTGTGTATCCATGTATTTAGTTGGGAAAAAAATGCCAGGATTTATATGCAATTGATCTGCTATGGCGTCAGCTACATATTTGCTATTGATCTTTTTCTCATTCCCTTTCTTCCTGAGCATCACAAATGCATAGCAGTGGAAGTAAAAGTATTTCTTATTTATTTAGAGACGAATGTATGAACATGAACAACTACTTTTGTACTCGGTAGAATATCCTATTACTTCCGAATTAACGCATTGCTTACGTACTACTTACGAATACAAGTTTAAGTGCTGGCTTCTAGATTTGTACTTCTCTGCGTCCTAAAAGTTTTTACTTTTGTTTTCGTCGCTATTATTGCTAGTGAAAGCTCGTTTCATTTATGAACTCTTGTTCCTCTCGTCAAAATCAATTTACTGTAAATCTCCGATTGTTCATTGGGATTGGGACTTCCGTCCGATTTTCGGTGGCTAAAGTTACCTTTAATTTTAACTCGGGGTGTAAAGTTAGCACAAAAATGAGCATTTTCCAATTAATTATTTCCTTTCATGAATATAGAACTATGTATCGGCATCTCATCACGGTCCTTATAAAACATAGAGCCTATGCACCTGGCTTGTATCAATCTACGTGATCCTGCGGTAATTGGTGTTGGCTGAGAGGGAATATATCGGAAGGACTTAAGGATGATGGCAAGTAGTGTATTCTGCTCTGTGGTCGCTGTCACTATGGAGCTGTGTGTAATTAGGAAAGGCAACTGAGGTACTTACTGTGAGCGGGTGTGAATGGGTAAATGGAAGCTTAATAAACTAATTTATCTGGACGGAACAAGTATCTATTGAAGAGAAAATCGTTTTAATTTGAGTTCAAGGCGTTTCATTTAATTGAGCTTTTCGGTGGACAAGGTCTTTGAATTGAGTGTATGTGCGATGTGGGCAATGAATCTCTTTAAACCCCAGCCATGGTCAACGGCCCTGCACTATTCATAGCCGCTCAGTGCGAGCACATGTAGTGTAATTACATGTAATTAAAGCTCCTAAATTTGCTTGTACGAGCAGACTGATACGACCGACGCCGAGACTCTGGAATGGGCCACCCAACCACACAATACACTTGCGTTCATTGATGCCTGAATATATGTAAATAGTGTCTGTGCCCGTGCCCCGTTACAGTTATCTATACAGTTAATAAATACTTGCAAGTACAAAGAAATGATTAATCTTTCAGATCGGTAATTTAGTGTTTCTTTCTCCAGTATATAGTCAAGACCTTGACACTTTGAATTAACTTTGAATTATACTTTTGAGAATACTAACAGTGACGAAGCGGTAGTGGCTTCATAGCTTATGAATGACTGTGCGGTTCAGATTTTGGGGGGTGCCAATAGGTACAGGTCAGGCAAAGTTGTTCTATCCTGCAGTATAATTCAATCCCTGTACATAAGTAGATACCTATACGTACAAATCTGTGAGTCACCTCTTTGTCACTAGCTTGTTCTGTATGATTCACAAAGTAATTGTTTTCAAAAATGGGAGACAATTACGGACTGGAGTGACGTTGAGGGACTTTTGATCGTGTCATAAAGTTTGACGCATGTCATTTCCACGATTGACGAGAATGTCAAGTCAAGATTAAAATAAACAAATTCAATAAGGCCAAAAAGGAATCTTTACACGGACAGCCTCAAGCTTATTTTGTAGTGGTGGTAAATGTACACTGCACTACTCTGGTTTCCATGCATCCGTCCTTGATTCCGCTTGGACTGTCAGACGGAGAATTTATTTCAAGTTTGTTTTTGTAAATTTTGATAGAATGTACCACAGACAACATTGTTTTATCTGGAATTTATTCTGCATGAAATATTTGAAAATATTTTTTAAAAAAATACACCATTTTTGTATTTGTAACCATGCTAAACGCTTTTGAAGTTTGTTCGGTCCTGTTAACCTCTTTAAGGTCCTTTTTAAACCATTCGTGTTTGAAAAGTTTCCAATCCCGAATAAGTTTGTGAGCTTGTGTGGGGGAAGAGCGGAGCATTTCCTTCGCTTTGCTCGGTGACTAGTCAAATGCAGCCGTGGAGATGGGTGATTGCCTCACATGAAGAATATACTATAATTTTATTACAGTTCCAGTACTTTGAGTCCCTGAACTTTAAGTTGAGTTGGAGAGCGTAGTGTAGAGTAAAAGGCACACTTGCGCAGCACCACAACGTCAACAGTACAGGAAGTCAACCCAGTGAGTTAGTTGGACTGTAACAGAATAGGATCTCTTAAATAATGCAATTTTAATTTATCTTATATTAAGTCAATTGACAAATTATGTACGTGCTGTATGCACTGGATGACGGAGCACATTACGTCCGTCTTCATTTGTGGATAAATTCATGGCACTAAATCAGATTTCATGGCAGTTAAATGTGTTTGGTTTGTGCGAACAACTCAGTGAACCATCTGTACTCCCATTAATAAGTTACCTCCAACTTCCAACAAACAAGTCTATAGTTTAATTCCATTTTTCCTTTCACCAACTTCTTTTGTGCTCCGCTTTCTTCCAGGAAATAAATGGTACATTCTTATATACATTTTCAAAGAAATCACAATTTCAAATTGTTCCATTCAATCTTTTTCTCGGATTTTTTTCTTCAGTTGAATTCCTGTGTTCCTTTATACATACATACATACCTGCCTACATAGTTTACAGCTGTCGTTGATGTGCCGTAAAGTTTCAGATTGCAGTGCGGGGGCTGTTTTGTGACTACTATTATGCTGACTGAACGCTGAACGCAGTACGCACTGACCGTCTAACTGACTGAGCTAATGCTGACTGTTAAAATGAAAACCACTGTGGAATTGGGTAGTAGTCCCGGATTGCTTTTCATTTTAGCAGCAGTCTACTGCTAGTCGGAAGGTTTACGTTTGTCATAGACCATAGACCTCGTATCAAAGATGATCTAGTTTTATTTTTATTTACAGTTACTCTTTCTATCCCTTGGATAATGGGTTACTCGTTATTTAAATAATTAAACTATAGCCCTGCTTTTTTTTCCCTCTCTACTGCACATTCAGTACTGAAAGCTATAAAGTCCAGGTGTTGTAAACAAAACATGCGTACCTATTAAAATTATAATACCTTTTTATATGTATGCGTAAAGCCAAGTTGGAATGTACAAGACTTTAGTCGTAAAGTGCAAGTTAGTAGATCTATTTCTGAAGGAACGCCAGTCCAGTCTACGCAGCAGTCCACAATTGTGGAGGACACATTCTATTCTCTCAAAGCTGGCCATTGAGATAAAGTGAAAAACTGCAGTGATTTGGAATTTAAAATCTGTTGTAGTAAATTATACCCAAAGTGAGAATAGAGATTCATTCATTGTGCTGTCGTACTGCTATATTTGGAAGACAAGCCAATTTCTCTTCAATGACTGTAAGCCCACGACATATAAAAGATACGCATCAAAATAGACCTCATTTTTTCGATTTAAAAAAAGTAAAGCTATAATTTTAAAAATTAAGAAGTACCAGCACAGCATATAATGACAAAATAACAGGGTAAACGGCGTGGTGGACTACACAGACGAAAAAGTATGTGTGGATAATCTCACGGTATAAGAAATTATCTCGTCTATACCTGCATTTACCTAATCAATTAGGCCGACGGCACGTTTTTTTCCATGTTTTACTATAACTAACAACTTGCACTATAAAGGTGCAAAAGGCAAGGGCGAAGATATTTTAATAAGATCATTTAATTGCTAAAAGTAGCTTATTTTAAATAGTATAGCTTTTACTGTGCTTTTACTTTTGCAGATTAAATTTGCATAAGAAGATTTGTAGACGGGGTTTGCTGGTGGTAAATACCGGGGTGCTAAATTACAATTCTTTTCCAGGAACGGGTAGAAACTGGCATTCAATAAATAATTAGCGGAAATAATTCATAACGTGCTTTAGCACTGATTTTGCAATACATCTACAACAATATTAAAATAAACTTAGTTACAATTATTAGCCAAAAGACAAAATGCCTTAAAAAGTGGAATATTTTGCTTGGAAGATAATTATCAATAGCGTTCAGTGGTTTCATTTTTATTTCGACAGTTTAAGAATTTACAACAGGTTAATTTCTGGTTGTACACACATTTTGCCAGTACTAGTGAACTTGTTTATTGAGAATGGTTCATTTTATAATTATTGAAGTCTCCAACAAAAAAAAAGGCTCAAGGTTTTAGAAGAAGACTTCTTTACCTCGAAAAAGAAATTATGTCTAAATATTCAAAATTGTTAAAAGAGTGAAGAATTTTTACACGAAACTGTGAAGATTGTGAGCTTTTTCATAATTTTAGAATTTGTGGGTGACCGCTTGAAAAGTTAGAATAAACTTTTAAACGAACGAAATGAAAGTGTGGTTTATAATTCTGTGAACGAATTTTCAAACTTCTGGTTTTTGGTTCCTTTGGGGGTCAAAAGAAAGTTAGACGACACATAAATATTTCCAGAGTCATTGAAACCTGCCAACACGGTGTACCGTACCGTATATCAGTGATACTGTGAAATTGTGGTTGTTACGGGGACCGGGCAGTAATTCCCACAAGTCCTTAAGGCTTATCCAGATAGTTGTGTAGGACCCACTGCACTAAAAGAAAGCTATAGGCAAGTCTATTACGATTTAGGTATTTAGCTTTTTGAAGGACAGACAAATTCAAAATAAAATTTGCTCATTAATAGAAATAGAATGTTTTATTAGCTAAAGTGATACTTTTACGGGGTCGACTTTACGCTAGTTTTAACGATTTTATCTGTGCACCACCGGTATATACCACCTTTTTGGCGGCAAATTGGTAGTTTAGCTTTTTGGGTCGTATTAAATGAACCCTATTTTTAGGGTTTACAGTTCCCCGCATTGCAACTAACAAGCTGAAAATTTACTTGCAAATCCAATGAAGTGAAGGCTAAGGGAAAGCAAGCGACAGAAAATCTCGACAACCCAACCCAACCTTGAAACTTTTTAGTTCGTTGTTCCCCATCTTGTTTAAAAGTTAGTCACATTAGTAGGCGAGGAAAGTCTAGTCGTGTGCTTCCTTTTTCAGTGATCCATCTTTACGCTAATTGTGTTGTTGATATATAATAGCCGTTGATTTGATTAACCCACGACATGAGCAGTTTATACAATCCAGAACGAACAATCAATATTGCGAAAATTGCGATTACCACTCTCAGGTTTTTCCATTTATTAAAATGTTAATACAGTTCTGATTTGGTTTATTGCGTTTCATAAATCTATTTCCCTCCAAATGAAACTTGAAAATGAGGAATTGTAATTGTACGCACATCTGCCATATAGTTCATCCTGATTGAATTCGGGTCGTTTCCGAGTGTGTGCTTTTGGGTGTTTTATTAAGTATTGCTGGCGGATTAGTCTAGTATAGCACCTGCTCATAGCTATACCTGTATTACAACTTAATTACTTGCTATTCTGTCATTTTTGACTGAGAAAATACGTTAGTAATACAATTTACTTAGGGAAAGGCTATGTGGTACTTACATACGGAGTACTGATTGGATTCTCTGAAGATTGAGCAAACTAATTTCCTTTGCTATCCTTCATTTTTTTTTCACGTGGGAAGAGGGGCTGCCGCTGGGCAAATATCTAGGAAGTAATTATATAGTATCCTGCTGTACGGTATGTCCGTAATATACATAATAAAATAATCTGTACGGTACAATTATTGCGGGAAGTGTTTTAGTCTAATCCTGAGTTTCATCCCAGGATTCAAAATGAGGACATGGGAGGACATTATAGCCGGCTTTTCGGAGCCTATGCACTAGATTACAATGTATTGAACCTACTTAAATGTAGATCCTATATTCCCCGTGCTTCACAGCTAGTTCACCTTCTCCCGGTTGTAAAGAGGATTAGCTCGGTGCTAATCCGCTGGCTGAAATGAAATGACAACGCTCCTACCAAATTTCCTGTGTTGAGTAGTTGTTGGACAAGGCTTGGCGTTGCTATGTATATGTACGTTCCTGCTGGAGCCGCGTTCATCTATTTCCCAAGGAAGTACAGAGCATAGATAATAGCTATAGTGCTCCACTGAAACACTGAAATACTGAAATCCTAAAATAGCCAAGTGGCTTCAATTTGCAAACAGGACATCCCGCACACGAAAATCCACCGTTGATGGTATGACAAGGAATACGTAGGTACCCACCTACAAATGCCCATACGTAAATATGAGATGAGGACGTGCTTACAAGGAAGAAAAGAGCTAGTTGGTAGTTTTTTAATTTATCAACTTCATTTCACGGGCAAAAACTAAAGGCTAAATGAAAAGCCATGCTATGTATGTTGTGTATGTATACCTATATGTATCCGCAGAAAGAATGAGATCCTAAAGACAATTATTCTATGGAGAAGTGAACTACCTACTAAACGAAAGAAACAATACTGGCCTCGAGCCAAGATAGCATTCGGAAATAGCGAGGAAATTGCTCAATGGCAAGTACATGTAAAATGTAAATGTGAGTTAGTTATTAGTTATTACAACAGACTCTAGACGTAACACATAGCATACCTAGGTAAGTTACCCCAACCATAACAACTCTCTACTTATGGCGTTGCTACGGCAGAGGCACAGGTAGGCAGAAAGTTTACCTATCTGCGTAGGCACAGATAACGATTCTTATTAATAATGTTATCATAGGCATAGCTATACAGGAGCCAGTATAATAATAATTATTACAGGGGACGGACATGTGTATGTAGGCTCGTCGACTAGTAGAAGGCGAGATTGACGGTGGAAGACTGAAGACTGTCAAACTGTGGAGCCATGGGGAAGATGGATAGTGAGGTAGACGCATCGAAAGTCGAAGGACAAGCGTTCAAGACTTGAAGACGAGTATGAGAAGAGAGCCGAAGGTATTAAAGCGAGAGGGAAGTGAAATCCAAAGGGAGCAAGTAGAGCGCATCACTGCCTAACTATGGCATATAGATCATAATATCAGATGGAGCGAGGTAATGGACAGCCTGCACACACACCTCGTCGTCCCTATGCAAACTATTTAGCCGAGCATTACAGGGGACTCTCGATCCACTCTGCAGATGCATCGACAGGAAGACAGGAAGACATAGGGACGTCTGCTCTGAAAGGGCTCTGGCATAGCGTATCATTGACTAGTGATTGTACTTGTGTAGGATCCTTCCGTCCGTCTCTTATCAGGGATGACGTAATAAGGCCCAACAACCAAGAAAATCAGATGAGCACAGGGAATCTACAATCCAATACCTACATATCACAATACCCCACAACTACGTGCACATTGATTATGTTTCCATATGTATGTATACCTAACATACCTAGGTACATCTATTGGGAAAGGAAAATACCCACCAAAAAAAAAGAAGAAAAAAAAGTGAAAACCTTTTCATCATATTTCTCCATACCACTCACAAAATCAAAGTACAATAAGCTTTTTACTTGTTAGCTTGAGTCTTGACGAGTGAGTTTCTTCGTGAATGTCCTTGGTCTTTTTATTCCCTTTCCTAGTAGCTATGTACGTAGGTGGGTCTGGTCTGTGGGATCAGATGCAGAAGGGAACTGAAAGCGAAAGAAGTTCCTATGCAAGAAGACAGCTCTTACACTTTCACAATGAAACTATACACTCACTTGATCGTACTGCGAGAGCCGTGTGTTGTGGTTGTACTTCCTCATTGCTGTCCCTGATGCCTCCATACGCTATCCTTTCACTCAATTTATTTTACAATTTCCGCTTTCCAAATACCTATGCTTTTCTTTCTATTTATTAGTTTTTTCTCTCTCGCTTCCTTCGACTTTAATGCAAGGTCAAACTCAATTCTGCATCTGACACACACACAAATTTACATCACAAACATACACAGAGCAGGTGTTGTACGAGGAATTGATGGGTTTCTAACTGTCAATGTCACCCTTTTTGTGGTAAACTTTCATTTTGAATTGAATTGAATGAATAGTCTACATTTCACATTTTTCGATTCTTTAAAAAAAAATGCGGCACTTTCTTTTACTCGTAGCGTATCTGAAGTCCTGTAGCCTGTAGCATAGTTAGAGTACTAAATAATGTAATATTAATTTAAATTATATTGTGAGTTTTGAAAACGGATGCTATAGATATCCAATCCCGTCCTCCAACAATAAAACTGGATAAAACTATAACTTTTGTCTTTAAGAGAAAAAAACCGCACGACTGCATGACGTTATATTTACGTTTTACGTTCCAACTGCTTTATGTAAGGAACTATGGTAATTAGATGATAAAATGATTTGTATTGTAAGTTATTGGTTTCTGGTATTCTGGTGTGGTTCAGCTTTTGATCCAATTCGACTTGGTAAAAAACAAATAAGGAGGGGAAAAAAATACATTTGTTGCCATGAATAAACGGCCGTTTGATCTCAGACCTTTTGTGGGTTTTAGCATTTGGGATCGGAATTTGAAATAAGTAGTAACAGTATGCAGTAGTAAATAATTTCAATGGATTGGCTTCAGGATGTAAAGCAAACTATTCGTTCTGTATTACAGGGCCCTTACCTCAAGACTTTAAAACATGTTCATACCGAACAGATTGCTAGACTGCAAGCAAAAAATCAGCACGAGTGTGACCTACTTGAAGATATCAAGTAAGTACATGCAAATCATATGTTTGTTCTTTTTTGCGTATTTAGTTTATTCCAAATCAAAAATGTCCTACTCGGAATTCCACGCTACTGCTACTGTTTCTGAGTCCATCTTATGATTTGAATTTAATCCTCATACGTTACGTAGAACTGATTTCATTTTTGTTTCAAGCCAGAGCCTTTCAAAGTCAAAACAAGATATCTATACATAATTGACTTTGTACAAACGATCCTCTTTACATAAATGTTTTCAATAAAAAAAGTCATTTTCTTGTAACGAATTCCGTTTAAAAAATTTCCTAGAAATTCCTAGATTTGTTCAAAAGAATGGGATCCCTGCCTTCTCTTTTTTGCCAGTACATATATATGTATACTGGAATTATACCTTTGCTTTGAAGTTGATCGCGCTAATGTATGTGCTATTATACATACATATTTACATGGAAATGGGAACGTATACTATACTTATTTGATATTTTTACTTTAACAGTTGTCATGACAAAATCAAATTCCAAATAAAAAAAAGCAGTTCTCAAAGCAGACTTTGACAAGCGTAATTTTAGTTGGAACCAAAGCCAAAATCTGTGCAATTGAAACAAACGACAGGATGAAAATGTGATGTTATTTTTTTTTATTTATTTCTAGAAATTTCACAAAGCAGCGTTCGGTGATTGAAAAGACTTACGCAGAGGTAAAGTGATCCTAAAAAATCTTGTAATTCTAATCTTTTTTCATATCAAGCACGCGTCACGCCAACAACGCCACTACAGAAGCAGAAGCATAAGCAAATCTGACGAAAAGGCTGTCGCTCTTGTATGAGGCCATTACGGCGGTGTCACAAAATAGAAAATTGGCAGTAGTGAGAGTGCTGGTGCTTGGGATGGATGCCCAGGTAGTGGAACTATGTATCACACGTGAACTTACAACTCCCAAACATATGGGGAAACATAGCGTAGGTTTTGAGGAGCTCTCAGGTAGATGAAGATGTCAGTCAGTTGTACATTTGTACATGCATACCTGCGTGGTTGTATAATCCGGTCATGGCCTCCTCATTGCATTAGCATCTCCATCATTCATTTTAGGATCTTTGGGGAAAACTAGGAAAATGTATTCTTTGAACTCATCTCAGCCTCATCAAGCTTTCCAATTTAATCTATAATGAAGGTAATTGAGATGTGGCTCAGTGTGGTACGTTTGAACTCTGATTGCTTTGAAGATTGAATCTGGGGATCCCTAGAAGAGCATAAAGTATAAAGTACACATACGCTTCTACAGAATAAATCCACATATCCCGTTTCATTTCAAGTCATTCCATCATCTGTTATCTTTGACTCCTCATCAGCATCAGTATCAGCTCACAATCAATGTTATTGGGGATGAGGAGTGAGTGCCTCGAATAATGAAAGGAACGCATCCAGCAGTAGCAGACTGAGTCAAGAGGAGAGAACCATACTACGCTCGTTACATACAAGAAGAGGAGCGTGCTTTTAGAGATTATCATTGTCATTTTAGAAGCTCTTAGGGATGGGAGAGAGACGCCAGGAGGAGAGACGTCAAGAGCTCTACACACACCAGATCACCACAAAACATCCTACCCCAAGGACACTAGAAAGATTCCCAGATTCCCTAATCCTTTAAATAATGCCTCAATACCTTAAACAAGAGTACTAACAGACATGGACTCTTGGCTAAAATTTACTTTCCTTTGCAAACACTGCTCTCTTGTAAAGGACTATTTCCCTTTCCTCCGGCTGTAGAGCTTTCAGCTCAACGTTCTAAAGGACCCCACCGCCCCATGGATTGACTGCGTAGGAAACTAACAAACCCATCAATCTCACTTAATTACTATAAAAGCTCTGACTTTTAAAATTATAACTTGAAAGCCCAGCTATAAGTTACACGAGTTTCACTTTTAATCCCATCTGTAGCATATGGCTTCGTACATCGTGTCAGAAGGTGCTACACGTGAGAGCAGCAGAAAAGCTAACTAGTGAGCTTGTCATTGTTGTTCAATTATTTCCCAATGCAGTGTGTTGCATAGCTATAGTGCTATAGCATTGCTATCGTTATAGTTATCTGTATTCTGTATTTCTGTATTCTAGAATAAGGCCAGGTACTAATATGGCTATTAAAATTGCATTGCATGTACATTCCATAGAAACATCGGATAGTACAAGTGAAGCAAAGCACTAAATGTGCCCTAAGATTCCCTTTTTGTCAACGTGGACCCTTTTTTTGTGACGCAATCTATAACAGCATCCCATTTGCTAGAATTTTGAAGAGGTCCTTGTAAAAATATCGTGAGCCTCTCTAAACTCTACAAAGATGCCTAGTCTAAAAGAGAAGGGAGGGCAGAGAGAGGCAGATCAGAATTTAAAGGATGTAACTAGTTAGTTTAGAATAAGATAGTTTAGTAGTGCATACATTGGAGGCATTGGTTTGTAGGTGACGTCAGCTTTAGAAATCTAGCTACAGCCAATGAATTAATAAGGTAGGTTAAGAGAAGGAATGCAATTATATTGCATTGCTACAGGTTTAGTATGTATAGATAATTATACAGAAGTATCCAACGCAGACACATTTTTATTAGAATTGTATAAATACTACGTAGCCTATAATAATATACGTGACAAAGTTCGGGCAACCGCCCACGCCCCATTATATCTCCGATGAGATCATTTATACTCCACCTTGGTCGTCTCACCTATAATTTAAAGGCAAAGATACATGCAGAGACAAGAGCCCGAGTAGTCGTTGGACAAGTGAATTGTTGACTCAGTCGAAATTTTCATGTCTAGTTGCGTGACTGTCAGGTGAACTGTGTGTGTATACTCTGTAAACTAGAAACAAAAATTATTCCTGTTGTTTTTTTTTCCTAGGCTTTGCTGAAAATCTCCAGTGCGTACCTTAATAAGAAAATTCCATCCATACCAGATCTACGAGATGAGGACGAGGAGGAACAATGGTGAGTCCATCGACCAACTTTGACATATTTTCCAGTCGCTCTTTTCTATGCACATCATGCATCAGTACAAAGATCTGTCTGTCTAAATAATAATAAATAAAAAAAAAATAATTCCAACATTTTTTCCACGTGAAATCCTTATGTACGATCAATCCAAAAGTCATCCAGTCACCATACCAGTGAAATTCGAATTTCCCAACTCCAGCATTCCAGTGAGATCAAACAATGTGATGAGATGACCGTTTCTTTTTATGGTTTCGTTACGGGATGGCAGACTATTTTTGAAACCCACATACCTATTGATTCCTGGGTGTTTTTGTAGGACTCGGACATTCCTAATGGATTTGGGTCAGGTACCGTAAAGCCTGTCGTCTGTAGTAGTAAACCCCTCTAATAGTACACTGTGCACAGTACGCGCTATCTTAAATACAAAGGCAGTATAGTAGTGCTTTCCTGTAAGGTACACAATGATAAAAGTTAGAGAGAAAAAAGAGATAAAAGAAAATTATTTAATTCTTTGAATTTTTTAAAACTGTACAAAACATTTCGATCAAAGTTAAAAATCAGCAAAACGTTTTAGTTTCACTTTGCGCTGGATTGTCAAAGGAAAACACGCTCTTACTAGTTAGTTTCACCTTTTTTAAAACAATTACTTACCATGTGAAATCTGTTTAGTACCATTTTTACTATTTAAATTTGCCATAAAGGTTTGAAGAGTGTTTGAAAGGAATTGAAGGGATTGTTCGTCTTGGTTCGTATTGATCTTCTTGATTTTCTTGATAAGTTGATAAGTTGTGTTCCCCGCGGCTTGAGTCTGATAATTTGCCAAGGAATAGCTGAGTGTCATGTAATTTAAATGAAAATTCGACCATTGGTACAAAAAAATGGTGTCTTTTTTTATCCCTCGAGTCATTCCTATTTATTTTTTCCCCAGTTCATGAATCTATGACTGTCTCTCGGAGCATGGAAGAACATATATTCACTTCCTGATGCACAAACTGTGCCAAATGAAATTAAATCCTACAATGTAATTTGTCCTGTAATAGCTCCGCATTTTTGTTTGAGAGCCTACGAAAGAAAGAAATGTAAATGCATTACAACTTATTTTTACCCTACTTTTTCCCTTTTCTTTCTACATCTGACTAATTTTCATTGTATTATTGTGTAGCAACCAAGAAAACTTTACCAGAGAAATTGGCTGGAAATATGTTTCATGGTTGCTTTACAGTGAGAAAGAATAAAAAGGCTATATTTTGTTCTTCCTTTAGTGAGGGGGAGTTCGTTGGAGTGAAGTACATGAGCAGGTTGTGTCTGTTTTAAAGGAATTGTATACGATAATCATGTAGCTTCGGATGAGGGAACGTCCCTTTATTTATTTATCCCTTTAGTAATTTAATTATGTATGCTGCTGCAAAGCTCTTTGTGATCCTCCCCAAAAAAATACATTTCTAAATAGGTAAGCACTGCTGTGTCAAATTAAAATATTTATTTTACAATGGCAAGCATTTTTAAAGTATGGCAGCCTTCAGCTCCTTGGGACTGTCCACTGTCGTTTCTCTGTGGATTGTAATAATAATAATAAATACTTTAGTAACTATACGCACAGCAAATACTGGAGAATGTAGCCCTGGATGTACTGTGTCTACGCCTCTACATTAAAAAATAATATTCTGTAATGGGCTAAAGGAGAGTGGGAAATATATAAATAAATGACAAAATGACAAGGCAAATTGGAACTCAAAATAAAAAAAAAAGAAAAAATAGGTAGGACTATTAGGTGGTAAGAAATGTATTGCTGTGGGTGAATGGAGAGTTTGTACATGAAGTCAAGGATTCACGGACAGAAGAGTGTCTCCAGAAGAGTGCGGGACATAAGAGTGCAGACACAAGAGTGCAAGGACACAA
>JAQFZC010001841.1:0-26474 GCA_034695205.1 Dicyrtoma fusca | reverse complement strand
CATAGCCAATGCAATTTCAATTGCAGTTGCAATCCCATTTCATTAATAAATAAATGTCCGTCGACTTACAGTAAGTAAGTACGCCTTAACAATAAAAGAAAATAAAGGCGATGCGATACATTACTACCACCAGGAAAATGAGCGCTTCTCAACTACTCGTACTTCAATCAGCGTACTGCTTCTGTTCTACCTTTTGCGTCTCATTCTTTATTCATAATTCAACCCCTAGATACTAACAATTGTAATTAAATGCTACACACTATGTTTAATATACATCCTAAAAAAATCTTTTTAGCACGTGTGACAATCCATGTACAGAAGCAACCGCTGTCGCAAACAGAATTAACAGAAAGCATAAAATCCAGGTGTTGATTTTAGTCTGTCTTGTCCCGTTCAACATTAGCAATAGAGATTTGCGGAAAAAGGCAAAGTACCTGCCTATTCCTTATGGCTTATAGATGCAAAAACACAAGTCAAAAGTCATTAAGATCTGGTCCTATAAATGTACCTACCAAACCGTCCATCCCATCTCTAATTATGTATCGCATGACATCTCCAACTTTAACTTGTTTTCCTCTCTCAAACTCACAATCAACTCATCATCGCATCACTACTGCCACTGTACAACCCGTCCCGTGTAAAAAAAACCGGCAAGCCTTCGACCACTGCTATCCGTATAATAATGTATAATGTCGATTTATGAATGAGAGGACAGTGCAGTGTCGCTGTTGTTGGGTGCACTGTGCAGAGTAGCTGACCAGTGAGATACACAGATATACAGTAGAAAATGTTGGTATAGGAGAATAGAAGAAAAAAATGCTGATTATGAATATTAGTAGCTGATGAGTACTTATGTGTCTTGAAAGATTACTCTCATCTTGATGTTAGTTAGCCAAAGGCATCAAAGAAGATGATTTGTTACTTTCCTTCTCTAGAGTACTAGAGTACATGCAGTACTACAAACTACAAACTACAATAGGTAATACAGATACAATATAACACCGTTCACAGTTTGCAGCATGTACTTGAACGAGAATGTGAAGCCAACACAAAATTGTGCTTTACTGTAAAAAAAACAACTACAAAAATCATCAACTGTCAGGCATAACGATTTAAATTCAAATTTGCATACCTACAAACTTATATGTAGGTAAAAGAACATTGTTTTGCATTATTTTGTTGTTGTATTACATATATAATTTCAATATAGGGCTATAGCAAATTGTAAAAGTCACTGAGGTCTACAGTCTACAGACTTCCACCGTCTGCAGTGAGCAGAGGTCAAGTGATCATGTAATAATTATAACAACAGCTCACCAATAATAACAACAATTTGCATAAAATCCGAAACTGACACATTGCGCATTGTTGGTCTGTACTTTACGTAGGTTAGGCATACTGGTAGGCACTCCAAATCACAACGCAACAGCACTACCCAGGATGTAATAATAATAATAATTGTAGTATGAACATGAAATTGCGTGAAGGCACGAACTGACGAACTGACGAACTCATGCATGAAATTAACCTGCATAAATGAAAGGCGCTAGACATTTATTGAAAAAATAAAACAATGAAACTATTCCCTTGTAAAAATTAGTTTTTTTCTTCATCAAATCAACGCATCTTCCACGTGCATACGTAAGTGAACCCACTTGCTTCTTGTCTACTATATAATGTTGAAACTAAAATGTACGGAAAATGAAAAAGCTTCAAATTTTATTTTTCAGTCAACCCCCCTGGGATTTGGGATTTGTACATAATTGTACAAAGTTACGCATTTTTAGAATTTCGCACGTTTTACATTTTAGATCCAACTCGGAGTGCTTATATTTTGCTTATTTGATTTCGTGGGTTTACTAATACTAATATATAATAGTGGTCCCCACACTTGGCCATAATATAAGCTCGTAAAAACGTCAAGTGATTTTTGATGAGCACTGTCACTGGGTGAATCTGTAGTATTACGCAGTCTATTTTGGCTCAATGTCGTGTCGTAATAAGGACTACTGAAGAAGCTCGTAAATTAACAGTATTATGAAATGCGTTGTTAAATAAATAAAAAAACTGAAATTACATTAAAATGATTAAAAACATGACTTTTTCTTTCGTTGTAACTATACAACACGGCGTACTTACGATTAGAGCAGCAGCAGGTGAAGAATGTGTCATTGTTTCAGTTTTCACTTACAGCTACTACTACTGCATCGTTTCCTCGTTAACAAGTATGGTAAACGTATATCAAATGCATACAAGTAATTACCTATATATGAATGTTGTACGTGTATCAAGAAGTACAAGTACATACATGGAAGATATAGTGTGTGCCTGTGTCATAAACTGCATTCCAGAATATTAATTACAGGTACAGCACTTGTGTGAAACATCCTCCCTCCATCAGCTCCGTACTCTATAATTTTCCCAACCTTTACAAACACCTTTCCGCCCGCACTTGTTGTCTAATTTGATATAATTACGGCTATTCGTTATGATTTACTATGTCATTTCTTCATTGGGAATTGCAAATTACTATAACAGCCATCCCTCCTACAACTGCCCTATATATTATTATGCTATTATAAGTTATAGTTCTTTCACGTTTATCTCACAAAAGTCAAAAGCTTCAACTACACTTCTTCATTTGATTGATACGATTCCCTCTTATCCGGTTCTACTATCTGCTCCCAAAAAAGACAAGACACTTAACAAGATATTATACGGAGTTGCTATATATGGCGATATGGCTTCATAATTTGATGATACCCAGATCTGCTATGACCATCTTACAGATGTGCTCATTACTACCTAACTATAGTACAACAAGCATAATAATTACAAACGATGGTTTGTTTACTAGATCTCGTGGAGCAATACTATATATTTTGCAGCATTCCGCATTTCATGAAATGAAGAAATATACCCATGTGGTGGGATATCAGTAATTCAAAATGTAAATTACAAAATTTTAAAAGAATTCACGCAATTACGCTTATGCACAACACATCTCTTCTGGATCGAATTGAAGGTATAAAAAGTTACATAGGTACATACATAGTGTACATACCTACCGAGTTTGTAGGTACACTCAAATAAGGAGGCAGTAAATCTCATACGATGACACACTACCTCCGGCAAAAATATTTACTAAATAAACAAAGAGGCAGAATACAATGTAAAATTGGATATAAAATGGAAACGAGAATGAAAATACATACTAAGCTCATGAAAAGGTGATGAGGGTGAGATGGAAAGGCGGCGCTGACTTAATTAAACGGAATCTACGGCTCTTCCATTGATGAATTGACCATTTATATTGACATGTAATTGGAAGCATAGATGGTAAGTGCTGTGCAATGTGGCTATGACTTGCTTACACATACATTCCTGTCCAAAAACGAGTAGAGATGAACCTCATGTAAAAATCACAATTAGCGTCGAGAGAGCATCCACAAGATTCATTTTCCTTCACGAAATCCTTTGCTATACTGTAAATGCTGTCTGCTGTCTGTCCATTCCTTACAGCCAGAAGACCAGAGTCTCAACCTGCACGTTTACTTACAACAGCTCCTTAGAGACGTGTAAGAAAAGTGGGGAAACTGACGTTAATGCATCGTGTAGACGTAGACGTACTGTAGTAAAGGAGAAAAAAAAGTTTCAAAGGAATTGGGATTTAGTGAATTCCATGTACATAAGATGCTGGGCATGTATTTCTTGTGGGACTGCATCAGAGAATTGCATTGACAGGAGATAGGTGGAATGGGTACCCAGGTGTCTGTAAGTGAGTGTTGCTATAGCCAACGATGTAAAGTATGTAAGGAGAGGAGGGGTAAGATAAATGTCCATATCTGTGCATAAAAGTTGTAGTTGGTTCTCATATATCTTTTAAAAGTTGGTATTGGGTTTTGATGATGGTAATGGTAACTGGTAGGCTAGTAAGGCTATATCTGTATATTCTTCAATCTTAAGGTAAGGTATGCTCAAAAGCAAAAGGTATAAGGAGGGTACAGAGTTTCGCGTAGGAATAGGAACATTAGCATAATATTTCATACATTATATTATGTTATGCAGTCCTATCATCCCGGCTGAATCAACAACAGTAAGAGTCACATTAGCTATAATATTTTTTTTCTTCATTGCATCGGTCGAAAGCTACTTGTTCTTCATCAATGTGCTTCATCTTCTTCACTCTGTACTTGGCACCAGTCCGCCACAGACGGTCACTCAAAACTTGTTGTTGTTGTCAGCAACACCTGAGTTAACTTTTAATCGGCAGCCCAGTACCAAAGGACCAATACCAACAACAACTTTTCATAATTTTATTCAGTCCTTTATCAAACTTTTAAAAAAAATCAACCATCAACCACCGTTCAGTCTCAAGTTGCACTCAAGTCTCTTCTCAGTCAGTAGTACCAGTACCCATATCCTGGAAAGTCAACAAATTATTTTGTATTATTGAGCGAAAGTGCAAATAAATACGAATTATTGAGTGTACAATATTTTAAAATTTAACGCCATGCAATTTCAGACTCTTAAAAACTGTGAATGGAAGAGTAATGGTGAAAGTTCCTGGAAATTCTGACTGTTTGTGACAATCTGTCTGTACGTCTGTCTGCTCGTAGAGAAGGAAAGGATTATTTATTTGAGTTTGGACTCGACAGATTAAATAAGAGTACTACAAATTTAACCATCGAAAGGATTAGGAAAAGTATTAGTAAACTTTATTGTTGTACAATTATTGTCTTCAAACCAGTTCTCCTGTTTTGACTGTCTTGTTGGTTTTAATCTGGTTCTGGGTTTTGGTGGGTGGCCGAAAGATTTAAAAGTGAAAACAAAGACGAAAATGGTGCGTTGTGGTTGGAAGTGGGGTCCAACCATGTGGATTTACATTCTGATTGGATTGACAGCTTTAGCTGCTACAATTACTGATGCTCAGTCTCAAGGTAAACTTTTCCCATAATTCACGTTCCTAAATCGGTATGAATTAAAACGTAGGTAGGTTTGATACTCCTCACAATCTTAATCCTTAGAGATAATAATAATTTCACATTTCACCGGCAACAACCTAAAGGAATTTCCACTAGAATTATTTAAAATCCAATAATGACTTGGAATCATGGTTGAAGTATCAAGTAATCAATTAACACGGGTCGTCCTTTAGGAAGTAAAAGACACGGAGTTAGGTCCGTGTAGGCGTAGGCTTTATTTTAGGCCTCAATGCATCCATGCACTCTGTCATTCATGCAGCTCTCAGAATCTTCACACTCATTCACCGCAGTATTCGAATCCCCACTAATTTACCACTATCATTCTCGTACTAGGTTCATATACTGTGTTCCTGAGCATTGCTATCTTCAGGATTTAAATTATGAAGTTTACACGTTTCACTCTCGCTCGCTCCACGCTTTTAGAGTAAACTAGACGGGCCAATCTGAATTCACAACTAAATCTGAAATCTGGATCACATTCCAATTTAAAGTTTCATTCATTTTCATTCATGGAATCCTATGTATATTTTAATTGAACGTAGAGATCGTTTAGCTGTACGTACTTTGAAGGAAAGATTAGTACGATGCTAGACGGGAGAATAATAATTTCTTAATTACGGATCTAAATACGCTCAGGTATGGCCTGCCCCACATGGCACGCGTCATCAAGGTAGACAGAAGTAATTAAATAAGCACGCTCTAAAAACCGGGTCCAATCATAGAAATAGGTAAATTTGATTACTGATAGTAAAAGAGCTAGTTTACAGAGTATTTTTAGGCTCATGACGGCTACAAGGAGCTATACCTACCTAATAATGCATTCTGGGAAAACTTTTCCTTTTTGAATGACAGCGAAAAGGTTGAGATGGAGAAACTATGAATGAAATGGGAATTGAAAATAAGAGTGGTAGTGACACGCGAGCGCCTGTCCATTACTTTTGCTTACTTCATTCAATGCCTGTTGAAAATCCTACGGCAGCTGTTCTTGATTGTTATTAATTATTGAGGAAAGTTTCAAATTCGTATGACAGTGGTTCCACTTGGTTAAAATTCATCATGTCCATTGAAATCCTTAAATGTCACTGTTACTGTCAGAGAGTGCAGTGGCCTGAAGCTAGAATTTAACTATATTTCTGTTTATAGATGCAGTTTGGAAGATTAACGACGTGCCTAATTACCTATGCACATTCAACATCAATAAGTGTGACTAATTTCTTTAGAGATTTATAGTATTGCAAAAAGATGCACTCTAAATTCAATATGGTATTTTAATTTAATATATTCAAACAGTATATTTTCTACTTGCAATTTTGCTCGATTTCATGGTTTTACAGATAGTTTAGAAAATGGATGCACTTTACATATTACTGCGCTTTATGGCTATGGCTCAATATACTTAAAGATAACGGTTACCTATGCATATTATGGAGTAAGGAGGTACATCCCTACTTCGAATTACTTCAAGCCAAAGGGGCAAATAAATACAGATGAAAAATGTAGGGAAAATCGAAAGCTTACAGTTGTAATAAAAGACGAAAGTAAATTTCCTTATTTTTATTTTTTACTCTATTAACAACAATCAATAATAAGAAGACAAAGCAGAGGTAGGTGCCTAAGTACGTTAAATTTACCACTCACTGTCACTTTCGTCGTAAAAATAAATTTAAGATTCCAGCGCAGAGGTTTATTACCATTTTTCTACGAAGTACCGAAGCCAATTGCTAACAGTAATTGGATACGAGCATTTTTGATCAGACATTGGCCTGAATTTTATATTCTCGAGGAGTGTGTTACCGTTTGTTAAAAATACACCGGAGAAAGCCTCGCTGCTGACCGCTGGGGGACTACTGATTATTTATTACTGTAGGTACTATAGACTGCAGATATTTTAGTAGAAAAATTCCACCGAATTTAACAGGTGCTTAATTTAATTTTGATTTAAAATCAATTTTCTATTTTACATTATTTATATCCTTCGTCGCGTAAAAAGGAAAGTTTAACTTCCGAAAAATTAGTTGTACCTACAAAATAAAACTCACGATGACCCTACCGCATCGCATCGTCGCAGCCACTGCTCTAGAAAAAATGAAGTTCTGATTGGAAAATGATAAATTATGTATAGGATTCTCCTTAAATTATACATCATGATTAATGTTATGATGTGATTAAAATTTAAATGAATCAACAGATTATTAAAAACAGGCCAATACAGTGATTTCTTCAACAGTCAATAGTGAAGTCAAACTGCATCGGTAGTACAAATTCTGATACATTTTACTAGCAGGTAGTAAGCATTCAAAACTTGTTTCACTTGACTTCACAACTGCACTGCTCAGAATTCTAAATGTAGACTGTCATATATTATCATGCAAAACAATTAGTGTAAAGCACACCTCTTAGAATCACTAAACACCTTAGAAATTGACCACCAGCAGAAATTAGTCTTCTTTTAGTAGTAAGCACATTTACAATCAGTGATCCAAGCCAATAAAGCCCAAGTCAACCAGCCAAGTGTCAGCCCTCCCTACGAATACAAAAACAAAAACAATATAACGTATGGTTCAAGCTCAACATTTTTGATTTTACAAACTCTTCCCACAACCATCACCAAAGGGCAATCATCATACATGCTTACAATTCGTAATTGGATGAATAGAAATTTAAATCGAAGCACCTTCGGCATCTATGCATATATATATATACACGAGAGTGGGCCTGTTTCTATAATATAGTTATTAGTATTAATGGTCTTGTTAACGCTCATTATAGTTGATACTGTTCTATTGATAAAAATTATTAATATTTCTCTCTACTTCACTGATTTGGTCTTGGTCAGTAACGCACCTTTTAAAAGGTTTGTGTACTAGTATAATATACATACCTACCCATACATGTAATTACGTACGCCATATGGTTTACACACTATGTAACATAATTACAGTCAACAGTTAAAGGTATAATCGATTGATTTCTAATTCAACTCGCACTTTACTTTTCCCCTCTTGATCACCAAGATCGCCGGCCCTCCCTATGATTGTGATTAGGATCGTGAACATGATCATGTTCATGATAATCGTATCAATCACCTCAACGTTAATTATCAAGGAGAATAGGACATCAAATTATGGATTATTAAGCTAACAAACTTCACTATTATGATATGTAGATTGTATATACTTACGTACATAGTGTAACGGGAAATCATTAAACTCAAATCAAAGAATTTGGACAGAAATTCTGTATTCTTCTCATAAAACATCCAATAATTAATCTGTTCTTCCTACTCACATCACGAACAACGAACAAACTAAACAAGTAGGTAAAGACGAAGGTAAGTACCTACTAACAAATACACTAACTACACACAATTCACAAAACAAACTACACAAACAAATATACAATAGAATGAAGAATGCGAATCGTAAAAAATTATGGCTTCATCTTCATCAGTGCGCGAATGTTAGTCAATAGTTGATAGTAATAGCACTAGCACTGCTTAAAACTGCAAATGAAGAATTAAACCTGCACATTTTCTGGTTCTTTTAACCTTAAGTGTTAAGATTGAATGCAACCAACGTGTAATAATAAAGTTCAATGTCCATTTAAGTCAAAGTATAAAAATCTACTCAAAACAATTGAACCTTCATTAAATTCAAGAAATCTTAAGTAGCCTTTCTCTACTCTGTAATTATTACTAATAAATATTTTGGCTTGATTTTGAATTCTGAAAACAGATAAAAATACCTCCTTCATCATTCATGGACGGTTGTATTATCTCTCCTTTCGTTTCAATTCCTACAAATATAAAACCAAGAATAATAAAGTACCTATTATTGAGGAAATTACGATAGAAGATCTAAAGTTAGTATAAAAAAAATGAAGTCATAAATATCGACACAATTGCCATTTTGTCTTTCTGACGAATCTGACGAGAGTGAATTATGTACGAAGGAGACGCTCATAAAAAAATACGAAATAGTTTAATACTTGAACAAGGATGGCTTTATCTCAAGGAAAACAATATTATATAATCCATCATAGAAATAATAAAAATAAATAAAATAAAATAAATACATCAAGTAATAAAATGAAATAAGTCTGGACGATTATGATTATGATTATAAAAAACCGACATAGATTGCTCAGGATAAAATGGAAACAAAAAAAGAACAACCGGAAAAGGTTTGCTTCCTTCCTTTTATCAATTTAATTTGTTCTCATCATTCGGCATTCTCACGAGTGCAGAGCAAAGCGTTACACAACAAACACTTCAAACTTGAAAAAAAAATAAGAAATAAAACTATTAATGTCCTCGGAGGAAATTGCATCTCGCCATTTAATAACTTTTATTCCGTCTATACAGAGGTAGAGCTAAGCAAACATTGATAGGCCTGCATGTTGTATTATGTTCGTTCATAAATACAGCAAGTAAATGCATGTATATATACTTTATATATTTGATTATAATAGATATTTGATTTAAGTATATTATATCGTGTATATACATCTCTACAATGTGTGTCTAGTGTCTTACAATTCAATTCAATAGAAAACTACTACTTTTGACTGCAGAGTGTTGAATGGCAGATATCAAATTAATCAAATACTGTATGTATACATAGACTCGTGTTATCAGATTTCTTCCATTTACATTCCAAATCAAATCCTTTCAACTCCCTAACAACATTTGCTGTATCTAAATTATATTCTAAATGCACCGATGATACCGATTGCAGTCAACGATAATTTAAGGGGCCTTTCAAGTATGGCGATATTACTATAGAAATGACTTTTTTAAGTTGAAAAAGTGTCACATTTGACCTTTTTTTGAAATTGAATTTTAAAAATTTGCTTTTGCTGTAAATGCACACATTATGTTTTTGAACATTTTGTTACGTTATTATCATATAATATTTGACATTTTTCGAATCAATTTTCTAACCCAGATCGTAAGAAGTCATATTGGAAAGGTCCCTTAACGGCACCACAGGACACTCCGTATAACCGCAAGGTGCTTCTTTATAGCTGCATAATATCTTGCCTTCAATCTTTTCCTTAATGCTTACTCAGCTATCAGCTATTACTTTCGTACCTATGCTAGCTATGCAGTAAGTGCAGATTAAAGATACACCATAGAACTGTAGATGATAACACTCTTGTTGCACAGATAGGGCAAAAAAGGGAAATGAAATTAAGTATGAGATTTGCATACAGGAGCAAAAAATCAAGTGAGAATTCATGAGGAAAACAAGAAGTACTCCTGCATCCATGGCTCAGCATACATAATCAATTGTAAGTCAGTTTATCAATTAATAATTAAAACCAGAACCAGGGCTATGGCTCGTTGCTACAGATATGTAACGTCATAAAGAGTGTCCGTTAGACAGGAGGCATGAGGGCAATATAATTATATGACATGCACTTCGTTACCTATACCTATAGCAAGTACCAAGCTCAGAGACTGTCTATTCTATAGGTGTAAATTGATACAAGAGTGGAATTGGCAATCGGTACTAAAGAATAAGCTCCATGTTGTTCCTCTCATCAATAATAATTATTGTAGGTAATATTGCTTTGTTTTGCTCCCTCATAAAGTTTCATCTTCATCCCATCATTATCGTTAGCAATATCACTGCCACTTAAAGATTCAAGAGCGATAGGACACACCACACCATACATCAAATTTTGCCCAGCTGACTTCCATTCAGGCGTAAATTTGTGCCTAAAAGTATAATAGACTTGCCAATTACTAACATGTTGAAGCTGAAGTTGAAATTGAAATTGATAATGATGAGCGGGGATGAACATACGAATGAAAATGTGAAAAGTAAGGATGGGATGACATTGAACCTAGCATGTAAATACCTATACCTACGTAAAAGGCTTTCAAAATTTAATGAAAAGCAATGAGCGCACCAGAAGCTCATGACTGACGACTGCTGTGGCAATGGCCGGACCAGAGCTACTGACACATATTTTTTTTCGTAAATAATGAAATTGAATTCGAAATCTAACATTCTCCACAGAATATTAAGTTAGGAGAAATATTATGACAAATATATGAACTTGCAATGCCTGCGTTTGTTCACTGAAGGAAAGATGCACAATTGGGACTGGGAACTCATGCATGCACCTCATGCGCATTAAACTTTTCCACTGAACTGTCAAATACATATACCTACATATGTACCTAGTCAAATTCTCAGGCACACGTGTATATGTAGTATACATGCATGGTCAAGCAAACTGCCAAACTGCCAAACTTCCAAACTGTGCAAACAATTTATATTTCGTCTTTTACTATTTTAAAAATTTCATTTTAAAAATCCAATATTTTATATAATGACGGATGCAGGAAACTCCTTTCATAAAAAATAATTTCCTTCATCGTAGACTACAGGCGTTTATTCGTAGCTATTTGTATTTACTGGCTGAAGGTCTTGGGAGGTTTTAAAAAGCGACAATAATATCCCTTTTTTAACGGTAGGCGAGGCGTTAGTTATTGTAGACATGGATTGACCCTCATTGATGCAGCGCGTGCATATAACCGTGTAATTTACAGATAGGAAATTCGTGAATTTCACAATAATTAAGTTCCTTTGCCTATTTGTGCATCTACACGTCTTCCTGAGCTAAAAGGCAAAGCAAAAGAGTTTCCTTCCCTTGCCTGCCTGGCTTGGCTTGATACTTGATACCACTACACTAGACTAGACGTATCAGCCAGACACCCAGGCACCCACGTCCCATTCTATGATATCTTATCATTTTTCCTTCTGTAGTATTATCTTTATGCACGGGAATACAACAACTTGCACTTAGCCAACAAACACTAGTTAATTTTACATAAATAATAAATAGGTACACACAACTCACTGTCGAATACGAGAGAACAGAGCAGAAAATGCATAGAAGAGGATTTCCAACAATCTTAAAAATGGACATTGAATTTGAGTACAGTTCTGTTCTGTCCTGTGAAAACATTCATAAATAATAATCCATACCTATTTAGACAAAAATAGTGACAGAGCACCAAAATACTCGCTATACTGTGGCTATAGCTGTAAGCATGTCTGAAGTTAAGTACTACCTACATCTCATTATTATACATGGCAAGATTTAGGGAAATACAATTGCATCTTAAAATGAGGGTAATGCATTTGCATGGCAGCATCCCTAACTATATACAGATATGGCTGGGCTATGGAACACTAAAAGAGATGAATTGCTTTATTCTTAGAATTCAATTTAAATTTAAATTTCAGTATCATAGAAATAGGAATTGCCTTCATGGGCTTGCGAGGAGAATACATACCTTCGCCTTCAGTCAGCTCCTCAACAATATAATGACAAGACAGGGAAAGATGGAGATGGAACACACAATAACATTACAAAGCAAATCCGATTGACTTAAAAACTAAAGCGTAGTGATATTTGTTCAAATATTTTCTCTATGCATTGTGAGGTTAACAACCAGAATCACAATCATCATCGTCCGAACTGCACTGGCACTCACTAGTCAGTCAGTATATCATCACAGCATCACTATATACGGCGCAAGACAAGGCTAATTCGCTCCCAGTATATACAATCTTATTATAAGGTGTATAGATGTACATATTATCTGTCTGACTGCACAGTGTACGTACAACTTTCTATGATAAACGAGGGCTGATGTTCATGTATCTATTTATCATGACAAGATAGAAGTCTTTGAAGTTAACGTAGCATTATATGTACACAGTACATAGCCATACCTACTTACCTAATCATATAAGATACGTCTTTCTTGCTTCGTTACTGTTGCTACAGCGAATTAATTTGAAGTTGGTCTTCAGTGTTTATGGTATTGTATGCAGTTTTAATATTCATTTCTTGTCTTACATATTCTTACTTGTAAGAACGGATCTACCTACCTACCTGCCTACTACAAGGCAAAAAACGTTTTCACTGTTTTCACAGCTGCAAAAACTACAATAAAATTATAATAAAATAATAATATCTCCACATAGCACAGGTAGGTATGCCTTTGCGTGCAAGGAAAAGGCAGAGAATAGAACAAGTGTGTGTTGTACGGTACAATATATCTATGTATGTATATCTGACACGTCGGTGTATTTTACTATCATGCAATCTGCTCAGACAGCAGATTGGAGGGAAGGAAGATCTTTACGATCTGAATGCATGAGGGAAGAATGCATTTTCATTTGTCGTTCTTTTGAGACAGCACAATGTGAAGTATGGCGATAATCGTCTGCCGAGCCGAAGCCAAAGCCAAGAGTAAAAGCCCACCTCTCAGATGAAGTATTAGCATTATAAAGATGAAAAATGTTGGTCGTGTTTGTCTGTCTGCATGTCTCTCTTCCTGCCCATCCATAAATAAGTGAGCCAGCGAGTGGTGGTGGTGGTGGGACAGAAACTAATGTGAAGATGAGATCTTGAAATCGAAATCCAATGTGAAATACAAACGTAGAATGTGTGAAGTGTTCCTTCAATGAAGGATGCACTTGTCCAAGAAAAAAATAAATAAATAAACGGTGTCACTGCACCTCCATATATTCCAAGGAAATCAAATCAAAACAGTCCAACACACACTCATGACTTATTGTCTATCCTGACTCATTTGAATTATATCATCTCTCGAAAGTGTTAAATGTTGTTAGTGCTTGTCAAGTCATTAAGTAGTGTACAGATCTATCAAATGGAAATTGACAGTCAGACAAGCACAATAGCACCCTCCACTATCCCCTCAATTAGTACCTACATACATGCATGCAGTGGTCGACCATTTCTTTGAGCGTATCATCAATTTTTGTCACTCTAAAAGAGTAACGACCGTCCATCGGGACAATCGCAGATCAATTTAAAGGCTGCAGATTACTCTGACGTTTATTAGGCTATTGTACGCACATAATGCCATCATTTTACTCATTTAATGTAGTCGATGAATAGCAGACGGACTCAACTAGCTTGTGGTACGCGCTAAATGAATTATCAATGCATGCTGTAACAGAGACAGAGGACGCTTTTATGGTGTCAACTAGCTACACTTTTATTTGTAAACAAGTAATAATTTGTTGCATACATACACTTATCTACCGCTATTACGTAGTTTAGATACTTTTGGTATGTCAAGTTGACGCTGTCACCTGCAAAAGGGAACCTGATTTCATGCACGTAGACACTCAGTTAAATAAAAAGTTATGAGAACATTTCCAGTGCCATTATTTCTAATTTGTGGGCATTCAAATTGTCACTCTGAATTCATTACTAGTAGTCAAATGTATAATGAGTCAGTAATTCAGTCCATCACTTCACTGCTGTTCAAAGCTGAAGCTCGTTCAACTAGTTTCAGTTTCAAGACTCTCAATTTCATTCGAATCTAAATTAACCAATTCAAAATCAAACGGCACAGAAGGAAATAAAAAAAAAATCTGATGTCACTTGTCAACATAACAAGTTTGCCGATGGGTATTTATTTCTTAATTTTGCTACCAAGGTGGCAACGCCACTCATAATACTTTTGTTTACACTTGAAAGCACTTTTTACCACAAAATTTGGTATGTATGCATACAATTACTACGGATTGCACTATGACTAGGTATTCAATTGTCAATCGTAATGCTGACCAGTCAAGGTTGTGCCTCAAGACCGCAAACTGTGCTTCTTTTGAAAGTCATGTCATGATCCAATGACCAAAGTCGGCGTCGGTTCTTTAAACTAAAGGCAGTAAATGTGGAACTTCATCTTCTATTGCAAATTTTAGTACAATGCATGTAAACATCCCAATATTTGCATAGTAGATTTGATTATAGGTATAGGCATGCATGCATTTGCATTGAAACATGTTGATATCATTATATGCACTTAAGAAAGCAAGCGGCTTTGAGCGAAAGAGCTTTCATTTTATTTTGGCATTCCTTTCGTCCATTTTCATTTTGCCTAGTGTTAATTCAGAGAAAGGCGTCTGTGATCCAAATTAGCGATAGCATATATTGCACTGAGGCTACATTGCTTGAACAATACAAGTATAAATATAGACCCTTCTGAATGAAGTTCTATGATTGAATTTGAGCCGTAAGTTAAGTGCATTAACTTACTCAGTATATCATAGGGCTTCAGAACAATGCTTATGTGAGAAAGGACGAAAGTAGCATCGATTCTTAAGTACAGAATACAGATTTCTCACCCTACATTGAAATGGTATGACTATAGTACCGATAAAGTACACAATACGCCGTTGAGAAAATATCTGTAAAATAAATCCCAAGATATGCATCACTGTGGACAGCTGAGGCTGGCATGGCGATGAGACCAGAAGAGAGGAATAAAAAATAATACATATAATTATATGCCTCCCAAATCCAAGTGGGAAAAAAACTGCTGTAACAATAACTGAGACAAGACAAGACAGTTATAAGTGTTTATGGTCATTTTAGAAATGGTTTGAAGATGTTTCCATTTGGAATGTATTTGTTCTTCTCAATTGATCTCCACGAGAGATGAGCTCTAAAGTGTCTGGGCTGACATGTGTTGATGAGGCATCTTCAGTCGTTATCGTTTGTAACCCCAACACACACCACATCTCTAACACGCAACTCATAGGATTCAAATTAAATACGTACAAATCTAGCATCTAAGTAGGTAGGTACTCGTACATACAAAAAACGCACAAGTGTTGCACAAGTCAAGTCACACGGATGAATAGCGGATGGTGATGGCAGTGACGGTGCAAATCAGAAACAGCTGATTAATTTTAACTCACTATAAGCCATGTGCCATAACACTAGCTATTATCCATCCATCCATCCATACTACATGCGTGTGTCTGCCTCTGAAGTCTCTCAAGCTCAAAAGTTCTAACGATGAATAAATTTACAGGGAAAACATAAAATTCAATAGAATTTTAATTATAAATTCCAATTCCGGGTATAAAACGTACGGCAATGGTACTTGCGCCATCATTCATCCATAACTATAGCCCCCATTATTATTTTGATAACAAGGCACCTCTGTTGTTTGGGGATTTATTCCCTATTTTCACTCTACTTACATCAATACATAGATAATCCAAATTAAAAATTAACTCGTATATCCCCTGCCCCCCCCCCCCCATCTTCCCTTTGTGCATCCCTTTGAAAAGAGAAATGTGAAATGGTAGGGAGTGCAGCAAAGACGTGGGCTACCGCCTGTAGTTACCTCAACTACAATCGGGCTTTTGTGCCTCTAATTATAATTATTCCCACGTATAAAGTTCAGTTAGAAGTTGGAAGGAAAAATGAATGGAAATTGAATACTAAACTATAAAACTTGAGGAATTGACGAAGTATTTATGTTCCTACTTAATTTATAGCTACATCGGCAACCTATGGAGCAACCGTACAACTGCAAGACACTTAATTTCTTATTACTAGTTAGCTTTACTTTACGTAACCAAATAATGGTAAAAAAATAGAGTTTACAATTCACTTCGTTTCATTCCCATTTCATTGACTGCTGGATTGTTGAAACTGTAATCTCCTGCTGATTTGTATTCATACCATAAAGTGCACCTGATCAAGCATAAAGATTAAACTGAGCTGCAATAATATGAAAATGGAAAATGATGTAGTGAGGGAGTGATGAGTCGTAATAATAATTTAGTACGCTATCAGTGTACTGCCACTGTTTCCACGACTCGACTGATCTGTCATGTTACATTCTTCGGGATGCAAATGAGGGGAATTAGTGTCAATCCTTTTCTGTGCTCATCATTGACACAGTCATGAAGCTTCTCCATTACTTTTTTTTTTATTATTTTCATAGGTCTCTTTGTGATCATGTATCTCTCATGAAGAGACAGTAAAAAGTAAAATATGGAATTTTAAAAAGCATCGGCATCACCAAAATGCAATAGGTACTAAAAGCATTGCTAATAAATTAACTTCACTAAAGTCAACAATAGGATCTCGTTGAAACGTTTGCCAATACATAGATGCCTATACATACATAATCTTTTGTAAATTATATCTTCCTTTGTTATGATTGTCACTGCAGTTATCCTTAACCACCGCATACGACCGAGCAGACTTGGAAACCGCATCCAAAGCCAAAGCCAAGTTTGGCTTCCCACATAAATGTTAGGGCAGGTAGTTGGTTAGTGCTTGTGTAAATCCTTCTAAAAGTAGATAATATATTCTAAATTGCTCGTAATTTTCATTTATATGCACAATTATGTGCTTATCACTGCAAATAAGATCAAATGAAAAGTTGCATTTTGAGTATGTGTGTCTTTCAGTATTATTTCTTTGACAAAGAAAGAATAAGCGATAAACGTGCTCAATATGCCTGTCATCTAAAATCCTTGTCCCCTCGCTTCGCTCATCCTGTGCCTCTTGATTAAGATGCTATTTGATATGAAAATGAAGACGAATGCAAGTGATATAATACGACACGTACTTATTTTTGCATTTTATACCAGTCTGTCACAATCACAACAATTCTATTGTACCTTAACAATATCAGTAATAATTATGATTCCCTATTCTCCATTATCAGTTTATTCTTATGTATGTATGTACCGTATGCCGTATTTGGGATTTCTCATGGCTGTATCATCCCCAACTTTTTAATTTACAATTGACTTACAAATCCACAAACTGGAACTAGAAACATCTCATTCATTCTAAATGCATTGTTTACTTTATTATTATGCAATAATGCTGTTTTTTCTTCAATTGAATAATTGACCTGAAATTTATGTCACTATCTATCGTAAAAAGTGCACGAGTTTCGCGATTTATGTGCATACAAGCTGCACTGCACTGCACCTAACTACTGTGCACATCTTAACTATGTCATATGTGTGCAGGCTACTGCATAAAATACGATTTGCTTGTTCTGTTTTGTTTTAATGGCATGTTCCCACGATACTAAATAAATTCAAAGATTATGACCAGACAGGTAAATGAACAAATTCCGCTCCATTAGTATTCCTTGTAGTTCGTTAAACGTGACAAAAAGAATTGTGTGTGTGTAAGTGTGTATAGATACTACGACGGATGAACTAAGCTGTATACTAATATTTCTCAAAAATACGTTTTTATACTTCGATTTACCACTATTTTCTTTTTAACCGTGCACAAATTATTAACTCAACAACTTGCACAAAAGTAGAAGGTGCGTTTTTAATTGGTGTATAATTAGCGTATTTCATACAGCAAATAAAATGCAATACAGATAGTGCAATATATATCTAATTATACTTTTAAAATCCTTACAAATATTGCAAATTGCAATTTAAAACACTCTAAAAGCTTGCATATAATCGCAAGAGGTAGAATCATGCATTCCGTAGTGTGTATGGCCTGTAATGCAACGATAAATAAAGCTAGGTATGTAGTAGTTATTTTCGTTCCATTATGCATTGCATCGCATCGTATTGCTGTTTTTCTTAAGGCAGGATCCCCTCTGATGTGACTCCATAGTTGGTGACTTGTTAAGTCTAAAAATGTTGACTAGGAAAACAATGTTTCATCGGTTTCATCTTAGCCTATATCTGTAAATGGGTGCACCATGCGTTGAATAGTGCAATTGAATGAACCTAGCACTATGTATTATGGCATCATCTGGCTGTTTGACCAAACATTTCAGTCGCTCAGTTCAAAAGGTGTGTCTCATCACTCCCAAATATAATTTGTCCGCAATCAGTCAGGTCAGCAGAGTATAAGTATATAAGCACGGACTAGTGAGAGTAGTGCCTACACATTTCCTTTAATCCTTATTAACTTTTCCCTTAATTCAATACTTTTTGCTGAGACAGAGAGCCATAGCTAAAAACTAAAAACACGTCCGTCGGACATCCTGCTGTGTGGCGTGGAACGTCCTATAGTAGACTATACTTATGGATATAATCCCTGTATTCGTTACTTCGCATAATTATCATCATATATGTATATGTAAGTACCTACCTACCTGGTTTTCATTAATCCTTTAGAAAGATACATGTTGTTTTCTGTTTTGTTTTGTTGGAAGAGTTGAAAGTAAACAAAAAATTCTCAGACAGACAGTTTGGCTTTGGATATGCGTGTGGGCTAATAATGCTAATCTGCAACTTAAACGAGCAGGGATTTGCCATTTGCCCATGTAGACAGGTGCATGGATGGTAAGGAATTCTAGATGTAAATTATTATTATGAATTTTGCCAGGATTATTATCATTCCGTTGAGCTGGCTTTGGGGATTCTAAGTTCAGAGATAGCACAAAGAGATGAAGTGGAAGAGGTGTCTGTAGAGGCATATATCTCTATTGCATACGTAATTGCAATACAATGACATAGAAAAGGAGCGTTGAACGTCATCAGTCTCGATTTTATCTTCAGTATATATTATGATTATGATTATCCTTTTGCATTTTGTACGCATTAGTGTGGGACTGGGCAAATGCACGCATATATAGCTCCACCATCCAGAGTTACAATTAAGCTTAATTAAATACTCATAATCGTGCACTTGCCTTGTATTATTTTCTCTTAATATTTTATACTTCCCTTCCAAAAGTATTATTTAAATGCCTCTTCTGCACCCCATCCGTCTCTTCCACTGAATCAAACCGTAATTTATTACCTTGCTCCGCCATACTAGGAGACTATAGCACGAAGATTATGTGTAATTATGTACGTAACTACAGTGTAAATGTGACTTGGGACTAGTACTAATTCTGATGCTAATACTATATCTGTAAGGCTGACTTTCCTTTTCTCACGAAACTAAAATGTCATCTAATTTCCGATTTAAAGTCGATATAAATACATGCTTGCAGCATATGACTATATGACTGATGAGAAGAGTAAAACTTATTTTCCAAACTAAAGGCGATACAGATGATGAGGCAGCCATTAGTCCGTATATGATGAAAATTACAGCATCTTGAGATGTGAACTATGTAGGTATACATTTTTGTAAGGCCTAATAACAAAAATTTCCTCGGTGAAGTTCTGTAAGCTATATGACATTTTCGTGAACTTAGGTAATTACCGTGATGCTACTGCTATATTTAAGGTAACTGTAAATATATATCGATCGTAATGCTAGTTTATCAGGGGAGATCTAATGAAGGCATGGATACCATTAAAAATAAATGATGGCATTCAGACATGCATTTAATTTTACATTAGCTTTAATTCACTTTATTGGCGAAGCTGGGGCCCGAATGTGTAAATGCAACCGCAGTACTGCCACTATATCTACATAAGTACATACAAGTATTAGTAGAGCTTTACATTGCATTGTAGAGCAATTTCAAATACAATAAAACCTTTGTTTGTTCGGTTCGATTGCTGACTATGGAAGTCGCAATCGCAAACGTTTACAGGCGCAGTTTATAAGATTTATTTAGTCATTATGGGATCTTTTTCTGTGTCCCCTCACGACCAGAGTTCATTAAATTTGAATTTCTACATTTCACTGGATCACTTTCTGTTTCACCGTGTCTACCGTTTCCTCCGTGTGCACAATTGTGGAGATAGGAGAACAATTTGCCAAATTACCTATTAATCTTGCAAGAAATTGATCCCTTAATCGCACTCAGAACCATCTCAAGATCTACGGTGGTCACTTTTATTGTGCATCCTTGCTTACATACTAAATAATTGCAATACGTACATATCTATACATAAAGAAGCAATTTACTACAGCTTTGCCACTGCAACTTACCTAACAATAACGAATTATATCTACATAGGTAGGTACGTACATACGAGATAAAGCTCGAGCAAATGCGCAAAAAGTTTCATTATCTCAAAGATTACAGTGAGGCCAGCTTAGATTGACTGATACCAGCAATGTTATCGAATCATGGTAAAACAATTTTTAAGAGAAAACCCAACAGCATAATATGCAAGTACATACATAGATTCAAAGTATATGAATTAGTAATGTCCGATTAATGGTTTTTGTTTTGTTATGCAGTATATTACGCATTTTACATAAGGGCAGAGCTGAAAATGGAAGATTGTTTCAACCGAGAAGGAAAATACATAATGAATTGAGTACGGAAGTTGGATGTCATGATTGTAAGACCGTTAGCCCCACGATCGTCGTAAAAACTTATCTCTGATCGGTTTTCTAACCACATTTCTAGCTTCTTAATAATAAGTACAGATCTAGTATGCAGTACTTCCACAACCACTTCCAATCCAAAGGAAAATACTAAAAGGAGTCCCTCACATAGCTTACTGTCTTAAATACTCTCTTACCGTTCTCATTTACCACGGAAGTTCAACATTTGTTTATGATTATATGTAGAAAAAACAATGTATATCTGAATTAGACTTACATAAATGGGCTGCTAAAATCCAAATTCACAGCATGCACTATAAACCGAACATTTATTTACCTACACAAGTAGGTCAAGCAAAATAATGAATCAGTGTTATACCTCTAAGCTTGCTTTTGTTTTTATAAAAACAGGCATTTCGTTCCGATTTCATTGATACATATTATGCATGATTGTATTCGACTTTTTAACATGAATTTCCACTTTTTTAAATGCATCCCTTTCAATTAAGTATTGAACTCGTATTTTAGTCAAATATGTATTTGTTGGCTGTGGGTATACTACCTACACTATTATACACGTGCTCTACGATTAACACTCAAGTTTAATAGAATCTTGGAGGGAACGTTTCCTTTCCTACGTTTAGATAACTCTCCGGTTTTAAACGGAGAGGTAAGCACTGAATGATACAAGTTTGAAAGTATGAAAATGATAATGAATACGACGAACATCATAATACTAGTAATTCCTAATGGATCCCTCACGACTTGACATGACATGAAAAAAAATCAAACAATAGTTATGATATCTCTCTGCAGAATAATATGCTTTTCGTTCGTAACATTTATTCTACTGATTAGTCTTGGATTGGAGATGAGCACGTATTGTGTACCAGTAACAATTTTATTGTATATCTAAAATTTTGAACATCCTATAGATCTCTGTGCGTAGCAGTATTAGTCACTGTGCAGGACATGAATGATGACTAGTCGGATTTGAAAATTTGAGAAATCAAAATCCGGTTTGTCCACCTTCACTTCCATATTTCCATTTCCGTGCCTCAAAAACTACAGGTCTACGAAACGCAATGTATACATTCAACGTTCAGTCATCCATTCTGTAATTCCATTTGATCAAATCATCCATTTATGTTTTTTTTTCTTCTTGCATTTCACTTCAAACTGCGATTGTACATATTCCATGTGGTACTTTGACTGTAACTGCGAGTCAAGTGAATTTTAAATTGCAATCCAAGCAAAGAAAGCAAAACAAGCCGCTCCTCATTCATTCAATGCATCGTCAGTCAGCCAGTCAGTCGTACTGTTGACTGTTGACTTGTTTTGCGTTGTTTGTCTGCCCATCATCATCATCATCATGGTCGTCGGTCCAACGCATTCACGCAAAAATCTTATTTATGTTGTCTTGCTTCTTTCAAACTTTTTGTAAGCTGTTTAGCTAGGGCACTCAGTCAGTTCTTCTATACAAATTATAAAGCGTTTACTATTCATTAAAATTTTTTTCATATACTTTTCTATACGAATCCTAACTAAGCCGAAGTCCAACAGTCACAGTCTTTATTAGCATAATTGTATTCACGAAACAAGAAAACATACCTCTTCCTCTATTAAGCAGTGATGTATAATTCTAACGAGTAAGCTGGTTGCTGTTTCTCTTGTCGTTTTTCGCACACGCACATTCCCTTTTATTATTGAGAAACTTCGGGCGGCAAGCGAAGATGTAATTTCTTTATTAGTCTCACACAACGATGCGATGAATAACAGTTAGCTGAACCATAGCATCGACAGTCGACAGAATTTTCTAAATGATTGGATAATGTGGCTGTGACCAACGTGTCTTTGGAGACGTTGTATTGTATGTATATTGTGTTTGGCTTTCCTTCCAAGCCATATTATGATTGTGGTTATGGTTGTGATTATGATAATGATTAAACATAATTACTCCCATTGACGATGTAGGTACATCGTTGTTGTGCGTAACTTTACTGTAACGTTCATCCTTATGAACGTTACAGTCAACCGTCGCCTTTTATGATAGCTTTCAATGTCAAGGGAAATTGTTTCTAATGAACTCGTCATAATAAATTAATTTTTGTCACAATCTAAACATCACTTTTTCTTTCTTATTGCAGGACAGAGGGTAAGACTTGTGAGACGAGGCGGAAATATCCTCCGTACAAGACTATCATCGTCTGGAATTCCCGTGAGAAGGTATAGCCCACGAATCTATGCTCGGGAGACCCAGCCAGGCTACTCTTATCCAGATCCAATCTCCAGCTATAACGAAGCTGAAGGTGAAGACACTTCCTCAATTGGTTATCAGTATAAACCGGCTCAGTACACAACTACGGAGGGCTATAAGTACAGTCGGGTTCAAACTGGCATTGAAACAACAACGGAAAACATCGAACATTATGAAACAGAAGTTCCAGTAAGTAGTGATAATTTTTGGTTACGTTATAAGCTGCATTAATTTCAGCAATGGTTTTATAATGACTATATTTAATTCTACGGTTGTATTTATTTGTAGGTGCCTGTCCAGCCCATTAAAGTTTATTCTGCCGGTCGGGCGAATTCCCCGATTGCACTTGAAACTGACGAGAGCATCGACGCAGATTCTTTAGTTCCGGATGAAAGGGTGAAGCCAGTGGGGCCTGAGAAGTTAGCTGAACTGAACGATGTCGAGAATGACCACAGTCACGGTAATAATCATGGGGATGATGTTTGGCCGGATGGTTACAAAGGAGTAATTCCTGGAGTTGAAGGCGTCGACTACCCCATATTGTCAACCATCCCGGAAACGTCCTTCAGTTGCGGTTCTCAACAGTACTCCGGCTACTATGCAGATGAAGAGGCTAGATGTCAGGTTTTCCACGTGTGCTTGCGTCGCCTTCGTAGGAAATCTATCGAGAAATGGTCATTCTTGTGTCCAAACGGCACCGTTTTCAGTCAGGAGGACTTTGTTTGTGTCTGGTGGAATAATGCCCCGGTATGTGATTCCGCAACACTCAGTAGACTCTATCAACTGAATGAAAAGCTTGGTTGGGATAATCACGGAGAGACTGCCACAAAAAGCATTAAATCTATTATGGATAACATGGTCCAGTCTCAGCGACAATCTCAATCTCCACCAGTGACGACAGCGAATACAATTGAACAGTCAAGGACTTACATTCAAAACCCGTTAATATCCAGTAGCGGTTCTCCAAATCAAAAGCCAAATCGCATACAAGTCAAGCTGACAACTTCTCTTGGAACTGGAAGCAATAAAAGAACGAAGATTTCCACGACCGTCCCAATCACAAGAATCACTCCGGATGAAATCATCACGTCCCCAGAACCACTCTCTGCGACTGAGAACGAATTCCAAAAAGAGACCGTGACCGAGGCGGAACCTATTTTCAGTGACTATGAAGAAATCGACTCTCAAGCTATAACAAGATCTCGTACCACTTCTCAACAGGAAGCAAGGTCAAAGACCAAGACTGGATCTGCCCTAAAAAAGTCTGAATCTGAAGCATACGAACAATTCGGAGGACCTGATGGGATTTCCAATGAGAATCCAGAACCCTTTATTGTAAACAATCCTCCTGTTCAGGACACTGAGCAAAAGACGGAAGAGGTACCTGTGGAAGTAAATAATGCTGAAGGGTCGACGGAGGGAGATGTTCCAACTTTAATGATGATGCCCGTTCAACAGCAATACCCTGATGGCTCTACAGCTGTAATTGACATGCCTGTCATGATCATGATGAAGCCTGAAGCACAGAGGCCTACGCCCATCGGCTTCCCGCCAGCGGCCGTTGTAAATCCCAATGGGGTTACGATCCCCAATACTCCGCAAACGCCTCCTAGAGGCTATCTACCTCCCAGGAGAGAGCCTTTGGTGCCCATAGCCCCAACTACTACCCCAGTAATTCCGGTTGCAGTCACTAATCCTCCAACTCCTCCACAAATTGAAGAGGAATCTCAAACCGTGTTCGACTATAATGATGCCGACAAAGAACCTCCGGGTACGAAACCTGTAATCGAGTACGAAATCAATAATAGTGCCGTTCAGCCAATCACTGCTACCACCGAATCTGCTAATTTGCCACAACTGCAAAACACCTATCTGCCTCCACGAGGTGAAGCACCTCCAACGACAGCTCGGCCCGATTCAACCTACTCCCTGCCACTTCAAACCCCTGAAGTAGAAGTAGAAACAACGCAGCCTCAACCAGAACCCACCAACGCCCCCACCGCCACCATTGACTCGGACAGCAATGCTCAGGTTGATAGTGAGCAGCAAAACGTTGATGCAGCCTCAGCAGACGTTTCCTCAGCTTACCTTCCACCAAAAACTAGCTCCTTACAAAGTTCTACCGGGTCAGAAAAAAGCACATTCGTGGCCATGGACCGCAACATCGTTAATTCCATCCTTCAGTCTGCTGGTATCATGGATAACGTTCAGGATGGTCAAGAAATTGAAGGGTTTTCTGCTTCACCAAAACCAACTCAACAAGAAGAAGAGGAAATTCATTATCCAACGCCTATGGCTTCCCATGTGAATCAGGACAATCAGCACGATGTAGGAACAGCCTCCCAATTTTACAATGCTAATGTACGGACTCTTTATAGTACCAAAATGACCCCAACTAGCAGTAGTGACAATGGAAAGGAAGCGGAGCCAGTGACCACATCTTTGCCAATATACGACAAGGATAAAAACAATGAACTCCTCCGCCAAATTCAGTATGGCAAGTATGAAGAATCGAAGGGTAATAAGCTTGCTGATGGTTTGGAAAGGATTACCCCAGGTTATATTGATTTGCCGCTGAGACCTAGCCCAACACCGAGCACCACACGTAAGTGATGAGAGTATATATTTTTACCCCGGATGAGTGGTACCAATGAGTATAATTGAACTCGTAGACGAAAACGAATGCTTTATCTTGATGTTGCGGTTTGTTTTATTTTGTTTCAGCTGAACTCCCAGCAACTGAGAGTGTGCAAGCATTCCTCACATCTCAAAAGAATGTAGATCCAAAACAGACTTTGGAGATTCTGGCATATGATAAATATGCTCTTTATGTTCCAGGTAGCAAAGACGACCAGGGCAAAAGTGCAAATAACGGTGTAGCTCCACTCCAGTCAGGTACACCAGCCCCAACAGGTTTAGTGCAAGGTCCAGTCACAACTCAGAGTCCTGGTAAAAGTGTTGAGTCATTATTTGGACCATTAGCTCGTGACGTCTTACCTCAAATAATGCTGTCCGCAGCATCCGGATCCAAACAAAAGTCACAAGAGGGATACTATTATAATCAACAAGAAGCTGGTTCTAAACCACAAAAACCCAGTGGGTTGTACGGATTACCGTCTAGCGATTTTAAAACTGTGAATGAAGAAGCTTCTGCTAATCAACAACAGCAACAGCAGCAGCAACAACAACAACAGCAG